>JABEVS010000055.1:0-221112 GCA_018290735.1 Coelastrella sp. MACC-549 | reverse complement strand
CCCATAATTCATAGAAGGAGGCACAAAATGAAATTTTACGCATTTCATTTTCATCCCAGGTACTTGGGGAGAATTCATTTCCCGCTGGCATAAAAGTGCAATACTTTTTGCAGTGCTCCTTTAGTATAGCACATTCTGCTTTGCCTTTGGCTTGGACTACATTGCTTTAGGGAAGTTTGAGCTTGTTGGGATGGCCTTTTTTGGCTGGATACTATAGTAAAGATGCTATTTTGGAGAACACAGCCTCACACTAGAACTGCTGCTTCTGCTGCTGCTAGTTTGTACCGCTTGGGATGTTGCTACTGGTGGTTTATTTCTGTTTCTGATGCTGCTTGTACTGCTACTATCTCATCTGCCATCTAGTCTGCTGCTGCCACCGCTGCTGCTGCTGCCACCGCTGCTGCTGCTGCTGCTGCTGCCGCAGTGATGAAGGTGCTGACATTCTCATTTTGGCGCGCTCGGATGCCCGGCAAGCTGAGAGTTTAGATGAAGCACTTTGGCGGGCCGCTGCCTTTGCTGATGCTGGTGCTGACATGCTGTTCATTGATGCATTGGCCAGCGAGGAGGAAATGAAGAAGTTTTGCAACCTGGGAGGAGCTGCTGCTGGACTGCCAAAGGTCAGCTTGTATTGATTGCTGTCAGCGGCTGTCTAGGTTTTTGCTTTTCATGTGCGTGTGTGGGTGTGTGTTTTTGGGTGTGTGTGGAAAAATGCACTGTGTAGACCATTACTCATTGGGTGTCTTAACTCTTACAACATATTCCCACAAGTACTGTCAGTAAACATACATACGGTATCGTACTGCCAGTAAACATACATACAGTACCGTACTGCCTGTAAACATACATACAGTACCGTACTGCCAGTAAACATATATACAGTACCGTACTGCCAGTGAACATACATACAGTACCGTACTGCCAGTGAACATACATACAGTACCGTACTGCCAGTGAACATACATACAGTACCGTTAATTCAAAAATACATATTATTTTATGTGTTATTTTGTGTGTTATTTTCAGATGGCAAACATGTTGGAAGGTGGTGGCAAGACTCCCATCCTACCACCTGAGGAGCTGCAAGCCCTGGGTTTCAAGCTTGTGGCTTACCCCCTGTCACTGCTGGGCGTGTCGATTCGTGCCATGGAAAAGGCGCTCAGTGGATTGAAGTATGGCCAGGTCCCTGATGCTCGGGACATGGGCACCTTTGTTGATGTACAAATGGCTGTCGGCTTCCCGGTAAGTTTTGGATCTGTGTAATTGTGTCAGCAACGCAGAAAATAAAACGTTTAGGCATCAACCTGCCTATTATTGCGTTTGATAGCTATATCATCTTCACAATTGGTTACTAGAATCATCAAGGGATATACTATGCACATATCAGCAGCAGCCAGACCCCCCTAGAAACCAATTTCTAGTGGAGCTTCATATTAGCATTGTTATGTGTATGCATGTATATGCACACATCATGCATATATGTGTATCATACAAGTGGGCCAGCACCCGTTACTTTTGCGGATTTGAATGTTTATTGCGGCTGCTTATCATCTGTCTTGCCACTCAGGAGTACTATGAAGAAGAGGCAAGGTATGCCATCCCTACAAGCAGCAGCAGCAGCAGTGGTTCAGGCACCAAGCCCTTTGTATCAGGGTTTACCACTGCAAGTCCTGAAACACCACCTGCTGCTGCTGCCGCCGCTGCTGCTGCTGCTGCCAAGTCAGCAGCAAGTGCTCCTTCAGCTGCTGAAGCTGCCTCACAACCCAGCAGCAGCAACAGCAGCAGCAGTGAGCCGCAGCAGCAGTCCACTGTTGTGGAGGCAGATGAGGTGGTCCCACCCAGCAGCAGCAGCAGCAGCAGCAGCAGCAGCAGCTACTCCTTGCAGCAGTTTGCATCGGACAAGCAGGAGAGAGACTCTGGTTGGGATGCTTTCAGGAGGAGCAAATTTTTCAGGTACAAGCTCATGACCTACTGGTCTACATCACTTGTGAAGATTGAGAACAGTAGGGTTTTTGGTTGTTTGATTACGCATTTCAGCTGGTTGGAGTGAACTATCCATTACAAGGGTTGCAATGTCATGAAATGCTCTGTGATACTCCAGCACTGCAGAATATATTTTTTGTATATACAAAATTGTATTTTTATATTATATATAAATTTGTATTTGTATTTGTATATACAAAGGGGGTTCTGTGTAGTACATAAAACTCAATCTCCTAGGAGTGCCTAGCATGGGACAAGACAGCAGCAACCACAGCAACGGCGTCATGGTTTTAAACATCATGTTCTGGCAATTTTGCAGCTCCCAGCATGATGGCAAGTGATTTAGGGGAAGGGGGAGAGGGGGGGGGGTGCAGATGCGCTTATTACCTACTGATGATGTGCTTGAGTGATGATCTGACTATGTGCACTGCTTTCTCTGCCTGGCTGCTGGCCTGTGTGAGATAAGGTGATCTGCACTCACAGGCCAACAGCCAGGCAGAGAAAGCAGTCAGATAGTCAGATCATCACTCAAGCACATGACCAGTGCCAAGCAAAATCTGATTAGCAGTGTGATTATTGCCAGCTGCTGGGATCTGCATCTTCAGCCCTTGATGCAGGGTATTACTGCAGTCCAACCCTCAGCACCGACTGGTGCTGCTGTCAGTGCACAAGTTGGTCCGAAGCGATAATGAAATGTGCAACACCTCATGTTGGCCAGGGGGCTCAATGTCATTGCACCAGCAGCCCAGCAGTACATTCTACTGCCTGTCGTCTGTGGCACTTCAGCTGCTGCTGAGGCTGACGTGCTGCTTTGTCAGCAGCGGGTGCAGCGCCACCTGCTGGCCATGCTGCAGGACCTTCCGTCACTCAGTAGTACACATGAAGCATGATGGGTGTTGTTGTAGTATCTTGCTTACATCCCTACAGATTTCAAGGCAGGCAGTATAGTCGTCTATTGCTGGTATTGGAATGGCTGCTGTGCTGAGCTGCTGCAGTCCAGAGCAGTACTCAATATCTCCTTCACGCAAAGATGTCATTGGTTGACTGGCTCCTCATGCAAAAATTCCACTGATGGTCCTGAGTGGTCACATGTCCTGAGTAAACACATGCCACAGCTCTGCAGCAGCAACTGTTCATAACCCCACAATTGCAATTTCTCCAACTTGCAACTGCCGCTGCTGCTGCTGCTGCTGCTGCTGCTGCTGCTGCTGCTGCTGCTGCTGCTGCTGCTGCTGCTCTAGGGTCTCCATTCGTGACAAGCGCACTGGAACAGTCAAGTTGGAGACACGCATACCCGCAGGTGGGGCCAGCAGCTGTGTGATTTTCTGAGCATAGCATGACATCAGGTTTTATCCATAATAGTTTAACGACTGGAAGCATGTCACCATGACATTCAGTGATCACAAATTTTCCTGGATTGAATTAGTTGACAGCCTGCCACTTGGGTGGCCCAAAATCTGGGGTCCAAACTACTTTAGCCAACCAGGTTCCACAATCACAAACTGGTCAGCAGACTTAATGTGCAACAGACTGGTTTGCAATTCCACACAAGTTTTTTTCCACACAAGTTGATTAGTGGCACCAAGCTGCTGGATTCTGTCAGGCGGCAACCGAGTGTCAAAAGAAGGTTACTGCATCAGAGCAGGCATTGATGCTGCAAAGACAAAAAAATATTTTTTTATACGACAAAACACATTTACAAACCGTTGTTGTTTAATGTTTTACAAGAGTCAATAAAAAATCTACAAAAATCAGAAAGTCTTAATAGTGATGTTTGGGAAGACTGTCCAAACAATCCCTACGACAAGTCTCATGCGTATTGAACATATGTTTATGAATGAACCTTTTGATTATTCTCTAGGCGTAACACCAGCACAGGCAACAGCACCCAGGCGTTCAGCATGATCAGCCAGCCGCTCGGCTGGGAGCAGTAGCCAGTTAATGCATTGATTAATCCCTACAAAGGGTATCATGTAGGGATATGTCGACCATGTACAAGGAATCGAGCCTTGCAGCAAGTTGAAATGTTAATGCCCATCTGTGGAATCACACATTCTGCAGGTTTTATTGGTGCCACCGCCAGCTTGATTCCCCAGATCGCTGGCATCAACTTTGATGAGTTCATTGAAGGGGCCATGGGTGGCAAATTGGACCTCAGCAAGCCGCTGTTGGATTATGAGATTGATAACGATGTCATAACAATCTATCTGGAGCTAGAGAAGCCTGGTGAAGGGTACCAGGAGATCCAACAGTAGTGCAGACGCGCTGTTATGATACGAAAGGCATGGAGTCTGTATAGACGATAGTAGGCCCATATTTCAAGTAGCGAACAAAATCATGCACGCCGCTCAAACCTTTCTGCATACGCAGCCCATATTGGAGGCTCTTATGATGTCTTTGGCGGCCAAAATCTATTGCTGATGTTGCTGATGCTGCTAAAGCTTGGCTGCTCCTACGTTTCATTATGCGTGGTTACGTATGCAGACTGCGTAACCTCCTGCAGCACTGCTGAGAGTGACCTGTTGCTCCAGAGCAGATCTGCTGAGAGGTGTCAAACGTCATGCAGTTGCTGTTGTAACAGCTGGTGGACCAGAACAATTACTATATATGCGCCATTGCTGGTGGTTTGTTGTCCTCTATATCTTGTGCTGTTTATGGTTTATACATGCGTATTACGAGATTGCGTATGGTGGCATCCGCGCAAAGCGCGTGAACAAATAACTCAGACCGCGGAATGACACCACTTCTTTTGCGCAGTGAAGCCCAACTTGGCAACTGTCACGAGCTGCATGAGTAAAATTCATAACGGTAGTGTGGTTGCTCTCCAGGGCAGGGCATTTCAGCAACATCAGCGCAGGTCAAGATGAAAAGGCCGTCCCCAGGCCCGTAGTAATTACTTATAACTGAACCTGTGCAGCCATTTGCGTTTCGGGACCCCACAATGCTGGAAATACCTTTTTCTGGGCCGAAAATCTTTGCCAAGCACTTTACATACGCAACTTTCAAACTCGATCAGCCTGTCGCCTTTCACCACATGACCATTTGCGCAACCATTACCTGTAACATTATCCCTGTTCTGTACAGTTCCAACTGACCCCTACTCATGATCCTTATACTATTTGGGCCCCAAAGTTTAGGCTAAAACCAGCGGTTGTTATTGCTGTTACAACAGCAGCCGCAACACTCGGGCTGTCCCTAGATCACAGGTGCCAGTGTCACAACTTGATTTGCTGCAAACTTGCCTTCAAACATGAACAGACAAATATCAGTAAATAACTGTAAGCATGCTGGCAATGCACCACACCGCAGACGCTTGCTATCTGTATGCCTCAGTGGCGCATGTCAGCTGAGGCCCTTCGCATTCAAGTCCGACATGGTGCCGCATGTCAGCATGATGAGGTATGCCAAGCATAAAATGCCTCGCATGTCAGCTCATTTGCTGGCTCATCAAATGTTGCATGGGCTCAAAGCCATTTTGCAGATACATCTGCACACAATTTGCGTGCATTTTGATGTGATTCTTGAATCGTATAAAGAAACCTTCACTCTAATCAGAACAGCACAGTCTACAAGGTATAAAATGGTTCCACATTATAGCATACTTCATAAACTTCACACAATACTGTTTTCCAAGGCACAGACTATTTCTGTGTATGAGTAGCTCATCAAACGTTGTTAGGGATCTCACCCCTGCTTCAATGTTGCTAGCACATCTGGTGACAGTTATAATGGGACACATCTTTCAGTTCCCTGCAGGAGGTAACAATGAAGGCATGTGTACAACACCAAGAACTGCATGCAGTAGATAATTGTACATGCAAATGATCAGAAGGATGGATTATATGCATACATACATTGGCTGGCCAAAATTGTTTCAATGGGTACTCATCCCAAAACTTGCATACATCATGACTTGCTACATGTTGAATGAAGGCCAAAGAGGGTAGTAACATCACAAAAGTCCGCAAAATTGTGTGTGGGCAGCATTGCAGGTCACTAGACTTGACAATACTGCCAAAAAACCCAGGAAAGGGAGGGGCGAACAGTCACAACAGATGCCACAAGGTATCCAGGTGATGCAGATTGCACATGGAGAAGCACCGCCTTGAGACACATCAACAGATGTGTAAGGACCCAACATCCGTCAAAATTGATGGACCTCAATAAACGGCTCTCTGGACCAATCGTCATATAGAACTACTGCTTTCCAATCCCCACTGCGTCAATAACACCTGTGCCAATCATTCGCGTCCCTGCTGATCAGCCGACAGAAGTTTATAGCACTGGCTTCCACTGGGCATTTGCCACAGTGACCTGACAACAGTGCCAAGTGCTGCCTGAACCAATCAAGCAGCAGGACATGTACGACTTGATGATGGAGAAGCATGACATTTATACACATGAACAAATCTTAGCAAGCATCCTGCCAGTAGTACCTGCAAAGGACCTGATGCAGTCTGCAGTGGTACTGTCCCACTCAGAGCTGCAACAGACGGCCAACAAAAAGCCACAGCACATGAAGCTCTTCCAAACCAGGTAGCAGCTGTGCAGGGCCAACCTCGCACAAAAACGTACAGCAGGCTGACACCTGTGCAGATGGGTGTCAGTTCAGAGGGAAGAAGCATCTGCGCAAAAGATGCCGCCAACACCTAAGGGCCGCTGTAGCCCTCCACCCCCACCCCCACCCAACCTCCCACCGGCTGGGCGGACCATGCCTGCTCTTCTTCACCAACTCCAATTGAACAGGCCTCAAGCTCATGCTTTGTTGTCCAACACATCTAGGCACTGCTGCGTGGATGAACATAGTTTGTAAGCTCGTTTCAGCTGAAGGCAGCAGCACACTAGATCCTATGCACACTGTACTATGAATGACACAGCACATCAACACGATCATCATTGGGGCCTGACAGCTGCAGGGGCAGCCTTGCCATAACCCTCCAGTCCCAATCAACCTGCATGCACACGATCCCGCTGGCATATTATACTATACTATACTATCTTCCTATCCCACATACGCTGCGAAACACAGAACTTGACAAACCATGCATGCAAGGCAAGTGCGATGAGCCAGAAGCCATGACAGAGGGGCTGACAAGGCAACCTGACAAGTAGTGTACAGGTAGAATGCAAGATATCCGGCACCCCAGGGTCAACAGTGAAGATGATGGCTAATGCCTGCATCTCATCTGCTGGCTCTTCCCCCCCCCCCAAGTGAAATTCAGCTGTCCATGAGCATATCAGAATGAGAAATCACTGCCTTGATACCTCACTTGTGAATAGTACATACTGCCATTTGAAAACACAACAAGACATATCGTCACATGTAAGAACCTGTCAAACGACAGGATGACCATGCGGAACTCGATGCACTTGAAAGCTTTTGCTGGTGCATTGAGGAGTGTCAGGCAGTAGCAGAGTGCTTCCCAACCAACTACCCCATGCAACAGCCGTCAAGCACCACTGACCATTTCAGCAATGCATCAGGCCCGGAGCCCGTCAACAAGCGGCAAACACATCACAGCAGCCATCCACCCACCCGGTTGACCACTGCAAGCTGCAGCTTGGCCAGCAGCAGGCTGCCAACAGAAACCACAAGAGATGCAGTAAGTGGCATCCCACTTTTCCAGGGATGCGTATGCTAGCCGCCTCTTTGCTGCAGCACCTGCAACTCCTCGCCAAATATTCCCTCAAAGAACCGCAGACATCACTTAGAACCTCCACCAGAACCACATGCACTGCCTGGGCAAACCTTAGGCGCCCTGGGACTCTGAATTTGATTCAGTGTCCCAGCATTTATCAATGCATCATGCACAGAACAGCTGCAAGCCTCCACGGCTTCATAACAACCTGGAAAAACTCTCTCTTATTCATCGGCCCCGTCGCTCAGCCAAAGAGCGGGGCCCCTCATGGTGTCGGGCGTCCCCCAGAAGCCATGCAGAGCTGCTGCAGTGCAACGGTGTAGTTGTTTGGGTTGTGGAACCTGCTGATGGATCCAGAGGGTCCATAGGCCCTCATCTCCCCCAGCGTCTCTAGAGGATGGGGGCTGTTCATGAAGGTCAGGATCGCATCGCCCAGAGTGAGTTCCACTGGGTGTGCTGTCTCTCCAACAGCTGTGGCTGCCGCTGATGGTCCTGTCGTTGCTGCAGGTTGACGCTCTGCTGCAGAGGATGTCAGTGCAGCAGTGACTGCAGTCTCCTCCTGCAGGCGATCATGTACAGAGGCAACAGCTGCACTGTCCACTGCCTCACTGCTGCAGCTGTTGCTGCCGTTGTCATCACTGGCAGCTTCTGGCGCAGGATCAGCTGGCACCGTCACCAAGCCACTGTTGCTGGTGACCAAGGTGAAGGTGCTGGTAAGATCTGCAATGACAGATGTGAGCGACAAGTGACCAAGACTCACTAAGCTGCCCCAGCTGCCAAGGCTGCCGAGTTTGCTCCTCCTTGGACTGTCACTGCTGCTGGTGGTTGTGGCTGAACTTGCTGTGTCATGGTGCTCCCCTGCAACCTGTTGTTGAGCTGCATCCTCTGCATCGGTTGCTCCAGCTGCGTGGGCTGCTGGGCTGGTTTGCTCCGCAAACCTGCTGCAGCCGCTGCAGCTGTTGGAATTGCAGGCGCTACACACCACAGCCACAGCAGCCACCAGCTCTGCATCCAACTCCTGCATGCCATGGGCCACACCAGCATCAACCTGCTGCCTGTCAGATGCTGCTGCTGCAGCTGCTGCTGATGTTGCTGCTTCAGGAATCAATAGCTCATGCTGCTGGGCCTCGGCACCAACAGCACCCAGCATCATGCAGGTGGAGTCGCCTGCCTGGGTTTCTGGCAGGTGTGGGTCACAGCAGGGTTCTGTGAGCTTGTAGAGTGCTGGCAGGTCAGGCAACATGACATGGGCCTCATCTGAGAGCACAAAGGGACAGTCAGTGCTGGGCTGGAGGACCTCAACTGTGCCAATGAAGTTGTAGAGGGCCTGCAATGCAAGTAAGCGACAACATGGATCAGACTTGAATTAATTAGATCTAGATGGACCGATTACAAAATCGTTGGCTTGTTGAAAGGCGCCAGCAAACAAGGAGACAGTAGGAATGCTCCCAGATCACAGATTTCTGCTGGATACAGCTGATAAAGAAATGCCTGGACTTGGCCAAGGCAGCCCATGAATCTGCAGTAGCCGATTGAGGCAAGCGAGTGCGCATGTCCTGGATGGTTTTTTTTGCTTTTGGATCGGAAGTACTGTTATGGTTGCAGCTGTGGAACTGGCGCAAAAAGAAAACCGCAGCAGCACTCAGGCAGTTTCTCTTACTGCTCGCAAATACAAAAACCATAGCAAAAGACCGCAACAGAAGTTCAAATGCCTGGGTTGCTGTTGACATGCCCTGTTGAGATGGCATCCACCTAGCTAGAAACAACACAGCAAAAGAGAATCAACACCATCACTACCATAAACTTCAGAAACTGGAGCCTACAACTCACCTTGTGTTGCTTGCAGGCAGCCAGGCCAACATGCTCCTTGAAACCTGGCATCCAGCTCTTCATGAAGTCAGCCACGAGCGTATAATCACAAACAAAAGCCCTCGGCACAATGTCTCTGGTCATGACCACATTCACCACTGTCTCCTCTGACAAGCCCAACTTGCCCAGCAGACTGCTACTGGCAGCCGCTTCAGCAGCTGCAGCTCCACCAGCAGCAGTTGAAGCTGCAGACTGCTCTGCACGGTGTTGGCAGGGCAGTGAGCAGGACTGGCATGTGCCGGCTGCAGGAGCTGAGCCGGTGGCACCCTCACAGAAGATTGCTGGAGCTCCAAAAGTGCGTACTGTCGCCACACTGGATGCTGGCAGAATGCCCCTGCAGGTGGTGGTGACAAAGGGGAGCATTGCCTGTTGAAATTATGAAGAGTTCTGGTCCTATGCGAAATCACTGTAGAAACAGTGCAGGCCACTCACTGAGCTCATGCTGCAGTGTCTGGTGATAACAGCTGAAAGCTTATGCACCCATTGCACAATGGTCGGGGCCAGAAGCCTGCAGGCGGCCTCCAGAAGCTACTAATCTTCCAAAAGAACATCTTCTCACAGAAAAAGATCTTCTTCCAGAAGACCTCCTGCAGGCTTCTGGGCTAGGCTATGGCAAGATGATGGCTCAGACAACACAGTATACCACCCACAGTACACACACTAAACATGACTACCAGCACGCTCAATACACTGCCTACCGCAAGGTGTGCTGCTATCTTTTGAAGTCTAAAGCTCACCTGTGCACCATCAGCAGCATGAGCAGGGTAGCTATGCTGCCGCCCAGGCTGTGGCCAGTGAAGGCAAATCTACCATTGGGATGCTGAGCAAGGTGATCCTTCACAAAGGGCACAAAGGTGTCCAGCATTTGGAGAGCAGTCTCATAGACACCCCTGCATGTGCAGCAGCAGCAGCAGCAGCAGCAGCAGCAGCAGCAGCAGCAGCAGCACGGCGATGTGTCATCAGCTGGCTCATGGCAGTATAGGCTTGTACGTGGAACCAACACTGAGGTGGTCACATTGAGCATCACGCCAATCGCACAAAGATGACATTCATACTTGTGTGAACACCGCCATCATGGCGAAGTATACCTCTAAAACAATATATACCTCAAAAACAACATATACCAGACATGGATCATTCACAGGGCGCATTCCTGGAAAGGCAGATCCTGCACTGCACTCTACAATGCATACCAGCGTTGCATGGCTGCATGCAGAAGGGGGAGCGAGACATGCAAGAGGAACCAACGCATCTATCAAAACAACAGATGCAAAGGGAATATAGAATGCCTACTGACCTGTGCACCTTGACAGGGCCAAAAGCACCTGCCTCGAACTCGCTGGGGTCTATGGTGAGATTTATGCGCCAGTGATCCAGGGTAATTGAGCCCTGGAGAACGAAGTAGCGAACTGGGCTGTCAGGCTCGTTCGGAGCAGCTTCATCACACACAAACCAGTCTGTAGGGTGCTGCTCTTCAGCGCCAACTGCTGTGCTGCCGCTGCCGCTGGTGCTTGTGCTAGCAGCAGCTTGTTGCTGCTGCTGTTGCTGCCACCACCACCACCAGGCCGTGGTAGCCGCGGCAGCTTCAGGACCCACAGTGCTGCTCTGGTCCTGCAGCATCTGCAGCATAGCCTGCTCTTGCTGGAACAGCATCTGCAGCTGCTGTTGCTGCTGCATCTCAAACAGAACTGCCTGCTCCTGTTGCTGAAGCTCCAGCAGTGCTTGCTGCTCTTGCTGCTCCAGCGTTGGCTGCCGAGGCTGAAGCTCTTCAATGAAGTCCTGCTGATGCTGGAATTGAGAAAACTGTGCAGCCAGCACAGCCTCAGCGGAGCTGCTCCTGCTGAGGCCTACGCTGCTGTCAAAGCTGCTACCAGGCACCATGTCAACAACTGCAAGAGCTGCAGGAGCACCTGCCAGCATGCTTGTCACTGTTGGTGCAGGCGTTGCAGTTGTCAAAGCTGTCACTGAGCGGCGTCTGGGTGAGCCAGGGCTAAACAGCTCAGCTGAGGCAGTTGCTGGCTGCATTTCAAATCCTGTTGTTGCAACATCCTCACCCTCAGTCATAGAGGACATGACGAAGGGTGTTCTAGGGGATGCTGGTGCTGAAAATGTTCCTGCATTGCTATTTCTAGGGCTGTGAGGTGCCTGGTGGTACTGTGGTGCCGAATCCCATGTCGGCCGGGCTCCTGCAACAGCAGGACTGCTTGGCGCAGCTGCAGGGCCACTGGTTACAGGAAGAGGCAGCTGCTCAGCAGATGTTACTGAAGTGGATATCGCCGCTGGTAGCTGCTGCCTGCTGTTGTCTGTGTCGGTTGGGTGCAGTGGTGTGGCCTCTGCTTCTTGAGCAACTGCCGTGGTCCTGCTGTTGGCGACCATGACCACTTTGCAACGGTCCTGCAGCTGCTGGCAGTCTATGGCTGAGACATCGTAAGCCAGATTGCTGAGATCTGACAACATTGCCGCCTGCTGCACTTCTGCAGCTCCGGCTGTCGTGAGGAATCTGCCAATGCTGGCCTTCAACTGGCCTGCAGCAGCTGCATCCATCTCAGGTCCCTGGTCTGGGTCTGGCATTGGCTGCTTAGCTGCACCTGTCTTAGTTGCCAGTGCAGCAATGCAATCTTTGCTTGTGGATCGAATCATAGTACCAACGCGCTGCAGTGTCTGCAGCGATTTCTCGCTCCAGACCCTGTGATTCTGCAGCATGGTGCTCCATGCCGAACGGAAGAAATCTTTTGACACAAGGCTGGAGCTGAACCACATGCTACGCAGGGATGACGAAGAGCCTGGTATTGAGCTCCGACCCGGCATGCTGAGGCTGCATCTGATCAAAACGCGTCGCCCAGGTCCTCCTCCTAATTCCACCCGGCATTGTGCGATGGGCCAGGTACCGCGGGAGCCACTAATAGTCTGATTAATGCATGCTGGTACTGCTAAGGCAAAAACCATGATTGCTAAGGCAGCGGGCTGCTTGTTGGAGCTGAGTCAGAAGGGAGGCATCTGAGCTGTACGTGTGTGTCCTAGTGCAGTAAGCACAAGCTTGAACAACCAAGTACACGTGCACTTGAGTCCTAATGCAGAAGTGTTAGGGGACTAATAGGATGGGAGACTGTTGGAGGCAATTTAAGGACAGCCGACCATACTGGTCAACAACCCTGATGCATAGCACTACAATCAATCTAAATTGACTACCTCAATCGAGGAAATCCTTTTGCAGGTCAGCAGGGCGTGGCCAAGAGTCCGGACGGCCCAAAAGAAGGGTCATAGTCATATAACGCATGCATTGAAGCACGCCTCCAGCAATGTTATCAAGACCCTGAGATTTAATTGTACATGTGTTAAAGCCTTTATGCAGGCCGTAAAGCGGTATGCGTGTGACGATCATGCTGTTATCCTGCTGGCGTGTAAGAAGCTCTGGCTGCCACCGCACTCCCCCTTTCACAACAGGGGCCACAGATTACAGTAACACGTACCTGTAATGACTGTTCAGGGCGCTTACAATGCATAGATCAGCCATACATGAGGTCCTCCACAACAGCAGCAGCAGTTGTGCAGCTGTTGCTCGCCGGAGCAACTCCGTTGCAGCTGTAGTTTACCCCAGTCCGGCACAATACAGACTGATCAGATATAAAACTCACATCAAGGGTCGCTGTGCTGTGGCAGCATCAGCTAGCAAACGTACAATATGGCTGGAAACCAGTAACCAGGTGTGCTGAATTACACAATTGCCAACTGTAGTCTTGAGCGCCATCTTAGCAGGAAATGCAGCCAGATGCTTTTTGAAGACTGTAAGCTGCATTAGGCTGCTATGGTCTTTCAATCGATGGTCGTTGACCAACCTCTCTTTCTAGGCAGTCCTGACAGCTGGTGTGGAAACTGGCTACTCAACAGCACTGTTCACCGAGGACAGCATACACCTGGCGAAGGACTGGCAACAGCTGGCCGCGTTTGAGGCTTTGAGTCTTCGGACTGATGACACCGTTCACGATTTAAAGGGGCATAAGGTTAGTTCTGCAACATTTAAGCACCTGACCCAGATCAGATGCAGATCAGATCCAGATCAGATCCAGATCAAGCATTGATCACTTACTTGAACAGCCACCTTCCTGTTGAGGCTGAATTGCTCACAGTAGCACAGCCAGGGTATGCACTGCCAAACATCAAGCGTCTTGATCTGGTCGCAGGTTGGCCGAAGGCTGGTTGTGTCCTGCAAAGCAGACTTGCAAGCAGCTGAAACAGCAGCGCAGCAGCAAGGATACCTGGTGATGGATGCAACAGATTGGAAGGTGAGTAGAATCAACTTTGCGGCAGTTATAAACCGCTATAATTGGTAATAAACTGCCCTGCTGCATCATGAGGGATCGAGGCATAAACACTTCGCATGTGGGATATTGCGCTGCACAGCGACAGTCTTGCAACGTCATGCAGCAGAGTCGTGCAGACATCAAATGTCAGTAAGTATTGGATGTATAGATTAGTATGTGCAGCATGCAAGTCCTCAAAGACAGCAATATTTAAGCTCTGCTTTACAATTTTGGCAGCAGTTGTCATAGTCGTTTTTTCCTGTGACTAACAGATCCTGCTTGTGCTTTACTGCACGTTCTGGTTCAAAGGCACAGTTCCGACACAACCACAAGGTGCTCACAATCAACGGTTTGCTACACTGCAGGTCATCCCTGCTGAGAATCTTGTGGCTGCCTTCCAGTCTGGCCCAGGGCAGCTGCTGGGTGTTGCCACCACTGCTGCTGATGCCCGAGTGATGCTGGAGGCCCTAGAAGCAGGGACAGCAGGGGTTGTGCTCAAGACTGAAGATCCAGTACAGGCAAGCCTCAACAGTAGCATGCCCTAGTCCTTGCTACTCTTGTGACATACGGTATTCCATTTCAAGATTGAATCTTCATCTGCAGGACGTCATGTTTGCTGCGGTGAAGCGCTGCCCACCTGCAGTGTGTTGTCCTGGCCAACAACAGAAGTCTGAGATGACACCTCTGCAGTACTGGCCATTGCAAGAGACTCTGGGACCTGCAAAGCTTAACATGCATGTGTGATGCATCACTCATTCTTAGATTTTAATATGATTTTTTGGATACCCATGAGATAGTTTTGTTTGAACTTTATTTCTTTTGTAGTTTGAGATTTTCAGGCTACATTGATTGCCAACCCTTGCTTGGCATAATAGACAGCCGCAGTGCTTCCATCTTCCTTAAACCGCACCTACTGTCCTGTGTCCCTCCAGTAAAAATCTAAAGATTTAGATACAATTTTTATTGTCAGCAGTTATTTATCAATGATGCGAAATTTTCTGTCCCTCAGGTAAAGCAGCTAGCGGCATACCTGGTGCAAAGAGAGGCTGAAGGGGCACCTGCCTACTGCTATGACACGGCAAAAGTAACAAGGTGGGCCAAAGGATCCAATCACAGCAGCTGTTGCAGCTGGTAAATGAGCAAACACTATGCAGGCTCCATAGCATTTGGAAAACCTTGCGGCGGCAGTGCCTCGGGGTAATGTGTGCGGGGATGCACTCGCACATCAATCAATCCCTATGCTTCATCAGTCAAGCTGAATCTGCTTTTGCCTCGTGTGATACGTTAGCATCTGTTTATATGCTCCAGTTGCTGCCAGCCAGACGGTCTATTGATGTGCCTGCTGCCATATTGTATATATGAGGTTCTTGCTTCTGGAATCAAGAACTGTTCCAGATCTCACCTGGACAGCAGTGGTTCAATGGCCATTTCTTGTCTGTCACTGCTCTGCAGGGTGTCTCCTGTCGGCATGTGTGATCGTGTGTGTGTTGACTTGTGCAGCTTGCTGCAGCCTGGTGAAGGAATGCTGGTTGGGTCTTTTGCCAGAGCTCTGTTCCTTGTGCACTCTGAGGTAGGCACCAACCAGCACCAGGCATGCCTTTTCTGTCTGATTGGGAGCATTGCTGTTGCTGAGAGTGCTGTTGCTGCACCTGCAAGCGTATAGAAACCATTGACAAGCAGACGAGCACACACCTTCTCTGCTTTGCCCCATCATGTGGTCGTGGTGTCTGACTTTCTAGTGCTGAGCTTTCTCTCCACCAACAGCATGTGTAGTCAAGCCGACAGCAGCAGTGTTCGAAGGAGGGGCTTCTGCATCACAACAGCTTTAACAGGATATTGTGCCCCGAGGTCAGCATCTCTCATCTCTGCTGCTGCTGCTGCTGGTAATGGGGTGCTGCTGCCTTCGCTGCTGCTGTCATTCCAGTGTATGGAGTCGCAGTACATCAACAGCAGACCCTTCAGGGTCAATGCTGGTGCTGTGCATGCGTACGTGCAAGCTCCCAATAACAAGACAGCATACTTGTCAGAACTCAAGAGTGGTTCAGAGATTTTAGTGGTTGACGCGGCTGGAAGAGCTCGCACTGCAGTTGTAGGACGCTGCAAGATTGAGACTCGACCAATGGTGATTATTGTTATTATTGTTATTAACTATTACTATTTTGACTATTATAACTATTATTATTACTATTATTACTATTATTACTATTATAACTATTACTATCATAACTATTATAACTATTATTATTATTACTATTATTACTATTATTATTATTACAACTATTATTACTATTATTATTTGATCATTTGGTATACACCCTACTGGTCAAAGCCAGTTGGCGTACAGCCTACTGGTCAAAGCAAGTTCTTGTGTGCATTTGTTTTCCACCTGGCTTGGCAGGGTGCTGGCGGTAGATGTACATGTGTGTACAGTAAAAAGACACTCACCACCATTCAGGTGCACAGCAAGGGGTTGACACATCATGCCATGGGAAGTCATGTTAGTAGTGACTGCCTGTAGTTGGTGAAAACGTATAAGATTGTGTGTGCTGCCAGCAGTGCTGATGGGACTCTCTGCTGTTCATGCTCTCTGCAGATGCTTGTGGAAGTTGAGACGGCAGATGGCCTGCAGCACAGCACACTGCTGCAAAATGCAGAGACTGTGCGCCTGATAGGACCAAAGAAAGATGATCGCAATGCCGCAAGCAGTGCACAGACCGTGCCCTTGGAGGAAAGTAGCAGCCGCAATGCACAGTTGTTTCAGCAGCAGCAACAGCAATGGCAGGCAACTGCAGTGACACAGTTGCAGCCAGGACAACACATATTCATGCTTAGGCAGGGAGGTGCTAGACATACGGGCATAAGCATTCAAGAGAACATCAACGAGAAATAGACGGCTAGTGCACTATTTATGATGTGTTTTTCAGGAGCCAGCTGTGGTTTTCAAAGGCTGGCTGCTGTGTAGTGCACCTGTATGGGGCATGCTTGTGTTTGCATGTACGCCATGCAGGTAACTACCGTGGCAATGTCTGTTTGAGCCACTGTAATCTTGCTTCACTTAGTTGAGACACAGAGTCACTACCGTTCTGAAGTCGGTCATGTCCTGGACCGGTGAATCTAGGTCAACTGGCAGTCATCACCAAGATGATCCCGGATGCTTGTAGCATCGCTTGAGACATGCATGACCGTCAGGGCCTGGCGTTGACTGCCGATAGGTTATCACAACCGCAGAAAAAAAGCGGTGACAAGTCAGCAGAAACCCAGCAGCTATGCCCGGTCAAGTGAAGGTTGTATAGCTCTCATGAGCAGTAAGCCCTCCGGACAGCATTCAGAGTTGTTGATGTGGAAAGGTATTGTTATGAAATTGAAAAACATGGCGAGCACAAGAGCTGATTGCAAGAAGCCTTGAACACTTATGGTCAGCAGGGCCGTCAGATGGCGCAACAGCAGCTGGCTTTGGACATTGCAAAGAAGTTTCATGAATTAGTGTATCCTTATGCAAGAGGCCGAGATCCTTTCAGTGTGTGCCATGGCACGCGAGGAAAGGTGTCAGCGGTGCTGGAGCCGAAGGAGCTCCACCCTGGCGATGCCATACACGTAAAAGCGGGGAGGTTTGCTGTTACAGACAGCGATGAGGTGGGCGTTGCTGGCAGGCAAACCTGGTCAGTGCTGAGATGCAAGAACATATACCTGCATTGATCATAGCCTGAACACACGAGCAACAGCTGTAGCATGCCAAAACGCTGGACACAAGGGGTATATTTAGTATTCAGTGCGTCATAACAGTGATGGTGCCCGTGTGCGGCATCCACCGTCCTGCTGTCAGTTGCTGTAACTGCCTAACCCCCATTCAGCTCACAGCTCTGCTCATATCGCGTACACACATAGAATGAGCTGCCAAACAACAACTTGTATTTCACCTCTTACTTATAGCTCAATCTTGCACTTCTTTCTTGCAAAGCAGCTCCCCTCTGTCACCGCATGCTTGGCATTCACATCCGCTTCGCAGGTTTCGGCCATGCAAGCAGTGTCTCTGCAGCTGTTGAATCATCTAGAAACGCAGGGTATCTTGCCTGATGACTGGTGGAGGTGGCCTTCAGATTGGCAGGCTGGTCGTGGTATGTATCGCCAGCAGGAGTCACCTCCCCAAATGCTGACAGCATTTGTCGAAAGATACCCTCAACAACAATACCGCTATGTCAATAGCTTAGCATAGCGCACAGTATATGAATGTCACAACAAAAACAGCATTACTTGCAACACGCCAGTTGCGGCAATCGCTCATAAGGTAGGTCCACGGATAGCGTGGGCCCTATAGTTGCCTCAGCTCAGATGTGGTATGATCTGTTCTTGAGTTGATATGGGCGGCACAATGGGAGGGGCAACGTCACCTTCAACCTGCGTATCTGCTCTCCATGCTACAGAACCCGGAGTTATTCGGTTCTACTTGGTGTGTACACTGCTGAGTATAAGGGATGGTTATTATACCCCTCGCAAGAACATCACCTCATACCACATCAGCAGTAGCTACCAGACGTTGGTGAGTACTACCATAGCAGTACTGTGGCAATGAATGGACACTGCATGTCGCTGGGTTGCTGTGTCATGCTGGGGTCTACAGTGTACGTAGACCAACTGCCAGGACCTTCACAGGGCTTTTTTCACCATGTTATTGCTTGGGCACAATGAATGCTCAATTCATCAGGGTCAATATGTTGTCTGTACTCTGCAGGCCGATGATATCTTGGACGACTTGATACATGAGGGATCAGTCACGCAGAATAGTATGCAGCAAGTCCGCTTGGCGTCTGTTGATGAATACAACCGTCGACAACAGCAGCACACGCAAACATACACCACTTCACAGCAGCAGCAACCAAGCTATGGTCTGCATCAAACCTCCACGCAGCCAACAACAAGAGGGTACCAGCACCCAGCAGCAAGTTACAGCCGGCAAGAGCAGCAGATAACTCACAGCTACCTGGACAGGCTACAAACAGGCCATTATCACCAGCAGCAGCAGAGTGCTGTTGGTGCTTTTGACATGCAATCTGGGTGGCCAGAGGCTCGGCAGGTTGATGCTGCTGCTCCAGCAACAGTCAAGCCTGTAGCATCCCCCACTGGCATCTCAAGAAGCTATGCAACTGCTGCCTATGGATCTTATTCTGGTGCTGCCAGTAGGCCTGCAGTGGCAACCACTGGTGGGAAGTACAGGTCCACCTCGCCCCCTCAAGGATATTCTACCGCTGTTGGTAACATGGCTGCAGCTTCCTATCAGCAACCCGCACCTTCTTCATACCACCAGCAGCAGCGGCGACATTTGGACTACCTGTCTGAGCAGGCGGCTACCCACATGTACTCCACCAACTCTGCCTATCAAGGCCAGCAGCAGCCTCTCCAGCCACAGAAGCCCAGGGCCCAAGAACGCGCTGAACCGCCTCCTGCACAAGATGGGCACTATACACAGCAGCAGCTGGCGCGATCTCTGCAAAAGACTCGTGAGCAGCAGTACGGCCAGCCAGATGCACGGCATGTCCAGCAGCAGCAGCAGTCGCCACCAAGCAGATGGACACAGGACAGGGCTGCCGCAGCAGCGGCAGCAGTAGCAGCAGCAGCTGGACGGTCGTCAATCGCTGCTAGATACCGTGCAGGAGCACAACCAGATCGGGATTGCCGCCCTCCTGCTCCTTCTCTTGTGGGTAGGTCTGTCTCCACCCCCAGTCACCCAAGCCCCAGCAGACCTGCAGCTCAGCACAGTGGCAGCAGGCACACAGCGCAAGGCGGCTCTGCAGGACGAGATCGAGATCCACCGCTCAGTCCAAGGTTACGTGGTGATCTGCCGGTGAGCCCCAGGTCACGCAGGGCAGCAGGAGAAGCACTGCCCAGGACCAGGGACAGGAGTGCCAGCAGATATGACCAGCCACCACGCAAGCGGCCTCATCATCATCACTCGCCTGCTGGGAGGGATAGATCAGGCGCTGATCATGATCATGATCGTGATCGCGGCCGTGATCGGCTAGATCATGCTGGTGTTGGCCCTGGTAGAAGACCGCAGGAGGCTGATCGGGCAAGGGACAAGGGTCCACTGCGCAGCAGCCACAGCCCTGCAAGAGGCAGGCACATTGACAGAGACCGGCCTTCAGGTGCCAGGGATACAGAGAGCAGCAGAGATAGGCCAAGGGACAGATCTGCTGTTGGCAGCAGCAGGGGCGCTCGGGCAGTTGAGGGCAGCAGCGGTGGTGACAGGCGCCGTGACAGGAGCCCAAGGCAAGAAGGCGACCGTGGGGCTGCTGTCAGCGACAAGGGGTGTCAGAGGGACCGCAGGACTGCTGATAGGCCTAGGGAGGTAGCTGGCAGCAGCAGAGACAGGGGAAGAGATAGAGACAGGGATACCAGTAGGGATAGGAGCAGGGACAGGCACAGCAAGCCACAGAGCAGTAGAGGGGACAAGGATGAAAGCAGCAGGTCTGACAGAGACAGGTTTGTTAAAGCCAACTCTTTAGAGGAGAGGATAAGACAAGTTTTTGCTGCAGGCAGGGTGGACCGCACTGTCAAGCTGGGCGACAAAGACACAAGGACAAACAAGACTGAGAGGCCACAACAACAGCAGCAGGAGCACCGTGAGCAGCAGCGTCATGCCAGTGAGCGACAGGAACGCAATCGGGGCCACACGGAACAGCAGCAGCAAAAGCAGCAGCCTCAGGTCCAGCAGCAGGTGCCTCGGGCATCAGCTGCTTGTGGCGGTGCTGTTGAGGTGGGGTCTGATTCTGCAGCCGCAACAGCTGGAGGTTCCTCCAAGCCTGCAGATTTCACCCATGTGCAGACCAATCAGCAGTATGCCGCAGCTGCTATCCAGCTGATACTGGCAGCAGCACCATTTGCTGTGGACCTGGGCCCACTCAAATTCCAACTTGCTGCTGCTGGCAGGCGTCTGGGCATACCTGACAACAGCATAGACGCTCTGGTGCAAATGCTGGTGAGGGCAGGGCTGTTTGAGGTCTTCTTGGGCGACGACAAGTACAATAAGGGTGTGCGGTATGTGAGGGCAGTGACTACATGCTGGTCTGATGCAGTAGCACAGCAGCTAGGCAGGATGTCTGCAGATAACAGTAGAATGGAGGCTGAGGGCTCAGCAGGTGATGTGCAGATGGGCACAGCATCTGATGCAGCAGCATCTCCAGACGCGACTGGTGCTACAGCAGCTGGGGAACCTGCTGCAACACGGGGCGATGGCACTATGGTGGGTGCTGTCTTGGCCGAATGCCCTAGAGAGGTTCTCATCGCTGCAGCTGATATGGCAGCAGCTGCAGCAGCAGGCTGTCCTAGTGAGAGTGTGCACCTGGAGGCTGCAGCAGCAGAGGAGGTTGAGCATGGCCGACACATTACAGAGGACCTGATGGCGGCAAGAGCAGCGCTGCCACGGGATGTCAGACCAGCCACTGCTTCAACAGCAGCAGCAGCTGCAGAAGGTTACAGTGCTGGACACACAGCAGGAGAGGAATGTGATCAAGAAAATGCCGGAAGTGAGGGCGAGTTACCTGACAAAGATCCTGCAAGTCTTCTGGTGGGTTCAGCAGTGGATGTGAGTGGTGGACCAGGACAGTCAGTAGCAGGGGCGGCAACACAGGCAAAGTCAGCAGCAAAGTCAGCTTCTCACACTGTTGGCCGTATGAGGAAAATTGCAAATGCAGCACCAGGTGCAGTAGTGGTACAGCTTGCATCAGCAGGGCCCCCAGTGCTGGCAGCTGTGCCGGCAGCGATGGTTGCTGTTGTGCCGGGCGCTGTGACAGTTGCCAAATGTGTGGCTACTGACGCTCACGTGGCATTGGTACCAGCAGCACCAGTGGCAGCAGGGCTTTATCCAGCAGTGCCAACCCTTGACCTCAGGCCAGTAGCCCCTGTACCAGCGCAGGATTCAACAGAAGGTCCAGCAGTTGCTGCAGAAGGCACTGCTGCTGCTGGTGAGGTGGCAGGCAGCAATGGCATGATTGATGAGGGGAATGCAGTAGCAGACGCAGCTGCTGCTGTGGTGGAGTAGCTGAGCTTGAGAGGGCCATCAGGGTATAGCTATCAATTTAGTTGCAGTATGGTTGCATCGGATGTGGGTGGGATTAGATGCAGCACATTAGGCTTTCAAAGTCGTTCAACCAAAGCTTTCACACTGATAGAGTGAATCTTTGATATGAACAGCGACTGCAAGCAGGTGGGGCTGCATTTGCTTCTGGAAAGTAGCAGCTAGGAGTTGTCAACCTGCATTGGATTTGATTGCATCACAGTAAAAGGAACACAGTGTTGCATGACGATGCCATTGTACTGTACATTCTATAGATATGCTGTAGCTACAGCAGATGCGCGCTGCTGCCTGTTGAAAATGACGGAGTATTCTGGAGCTAGGATGCTGATGGCACCAACCAAACCTCTGTGACGAGCAGCTGCTGTGCCATCCTAGCTGCGTTCGCGCAGTGGGCTGAGCATCTGTATCGGCGTAGGTGCCCTGGTGAAGGGCAGCTGCCAGCTGTGTATCTGAGGCTGATCAGCTGCTGCTCCTCCTCATGCACCATGAGCTAATAATATAATGCTTATAATCAAAACTCCATAGTAGCGCAAAGGGGATATGCAGATGGGACACGACCAGGTGTCCTCCTGCAAAGAATGCAAAAAGACCGACCTCCGCAGGCCATGTGATGTGCTGTGCCAACGAATTGTGAGAGCTGAGGATGGTTATGAACCACGGTAGCATCGATACATGCAGAGTGTGCACAGTGAGAGAAGCCAATGCAGAGTTGCTGCTGCCCGCGAAAGTGCAAATAAGACACCGGCTAGCAGGAGTCTCAGGTGACAACAACGAGATCAGCTCAAGAGCCAGCAGCAAGCGGGCGTCTGTGCTGAGAGAAAAATTTCAGTGCCCTACAGGGTTTACCCGAGTTGATTGTCGGCCGACCCAAACATAGTCGCCCTCAGCACCTTGTTCGCTCTCTCTTCAGGCTCAGCAGCACTCAACTAGTGCTACTAGAGCTAGCCAAGATGGTGCGCATCAGTGTGCTGGGCGATGGTAAGTTTTGGTGATGAATTAGGGGTCTTCTGTCAGAAGAGTGATCCATGCCGCTCTAATCTCAGCATACCATGGTTTTATTACATATAGATAGCTTCTACCTCCTCAAATTCGTTCTAACACCCATCCATACCTGCACTGCGCCGCGCACACCACCGAAACGAGGTGTAAAGAGCCTAGCAGCGCATGGAGCTATACCCATCTCCTCATAGTCGGTTTATGAGCCCGTTTTGTGGCGTTGAGTTCCGGATAGTTCCGTTGTGGGCCCGGGACTGTTGCATCTTGTGACTGGACTGTCCTGCACTGTCGTTGTTTGCAGCCCTCAAGACTATGTACAACGCCGAGAAGCGTGGAAAGTAGGTGGCTTTGACGCCGGCCTTCCTTGCAGCAGCTTGCATTGGTTGACAGCACAGACAGCAAGAGACCTAAGAACAGCAGCAGCAAACCGGGCAAGCAGCGTGCACAGCAGCTCCAGTGGCACACTCGCAGCTGTATAGCTAATTAAGCAATTCTTCCATCGGCAATAGCAGAGCTACGCAGCATCTCTCACACCACAGGCCCTTGCAGCACCCTTCTGCCTGGCTCAGCATGAGGCATACCTCCACTATGGCAGTACTGGCAGCACACAGTCAACAGCAGATAGCCACTGTATCCAGTGCAGGTGCCAGACAAGCTATAAAGGCGTGCCAGCAGCTGAGCAATGCACTGTTATCTTCATAAGTGAATGAACCCCAACAGCACAGGTGTTCACCCAGTATTTGTCCGCCTTTTTTGTCCTGCTGCTGTGCAGGCGCCAGGTTTTGATCCGGCCCGCCAGCAAGGTGGTGATCAAATTCCTGCAGCTCATGATGAAGCACGGATACATCGGCGAGTTCGAATTCGTTGATGATCACAGAGCAGGCAAGATTGTCGTGGAGCTCAACGGCAGGTGCGGCTCAGTACAATCTCAAATATTATCACGTCACCATTCTTTTGGCAGTAGCTCCTGCTGCAGTAGCTCCTGATGCAGATTTGACAGCTCCAGCAGCTTGCGCAGCACAGGCTGAAGTTAACCTGCAAATCAGCACACGAACCAGTAGCCTGGAAGTCAGCAGCATGCAGAATAGGCCCAGAGCATGCTGCTGCAATCCAGCACTCTCCGACCCTGGAGGTATCCTTGTACCAATCATCTCGCTAGCGTTGCGCAAGACAGCTCAAAATATCGCTAGAGTTGCGCAACACAGCTCAAACAAGAGAGTTTAGACGATAAAGCAGGAAATTTAACGGGCCTCTAGAGCTGCCTAGGTAATCAAAAGAAGAACACACTGCTAGGCCAGCCAGCAGCCTATAGGCTGTGGCCCCCGGGGGAGTTGTACGGCACACCAGCAGTAAGGAGATGTCATCCAGGCCATGGCAGCAGGAGGCAGCAGGCTGAGGCCTGAAGACCTGGCGTGTCAGTGCAGCAGCAACAGCAGGACCAGCAGCATAGGCGGCCCTGAAAGGCGGCAGCTGTGTGCTGAAACTGAGCTGAAATCCTTAACACGCCACCTAATGAAGCCTAGAAACAATAGAGTTACGTGTTGGGGTCATAGTTATAGCAGCAGCAGCAGCAGCAGGACCATGAGCATAAGCAGATACACAGCACAACCACTCATCTGATATTACTTCGCGATGGGGCTCGTTTGCATAATCGAGATGCACAACCAGCTTCATCACGGAGTGATATCAATTAGATGATCATGCTGTAGCTGTAGGCAGGGCCAGGCTGTGGGTGGGGCTGTACTGCACAGCATCATGCTGTTAACTTGGCAGCAAGTGTGAATATCCAAATATGCTGCCTAAAACAGCAATGCATCAGAATTTTGAGCAGGAGATAGCACCATGAAAGCCAGAATGAAGTCGTGTGAGTGATGCCAGCAACCTGTTTTCATCCTTTCTGTTTCCGCAGTGTCTCCCTGGGAGTTTTCTCTTTTATCATCAACACCTCCTCATGCATTGAGCCTGTCTGATATTGACTTGTACTTGCTGCCCATGCCTGTGTTCTCATCCACCCTGTAGGCTGAACAAGTGTGGTGTCATCAGCCCTCGCTATGATATCAGCCACCACGACGTAGAGGCCTGGGTTGCCCGTCTGCTTCCTAGCCGTCAATTTGGTGTGATTGTGCTGACCACCAGCAGCGGCATCATGGATCACGATGAGGCCAGGCGCAAGGGAGTCGGTGGCAAGGTGCTGGGCTTCTTCTACTGAACAGGCAGCAGCAGAAGCAGGAACAGCAGCAGAGGATGGCAGGTGGGTGATGAGCAAGATAGACTAACAAACTTAGCGGACATCAGTGGATTAGATAGGATTACTAGCTCATGAGTCCGTTATTGTTTTCTGTAGAGAACAATTGGTTCTGGTAGAAAAGAAAACGATTTTGTTCTTGTTTGGTTCTTGTATGGGTAGTAGTGAATTTTTGTTGCACGTATATTGCACGGAAACTACATCTGGTGTTTGCCAGTGCCCAGGCTGCAGGCAGCACCCTCCACTAACTTCTGTGGCAGCTTCAGCCACTGGAGTTTAAACAAGGGTGCAACAGCAGCACCTGCCGTGCTAATAGCAGTGCATGAGCTGTCCTGATTGCTCTGTTACCAAGTGGCAGACACGTCAGACAAGTCCTGTCATTCTTGTTGATTAACAGCAAGTGCAATGAGTTGCATAGGAGTGCTGCAGCAAGTGCTGGGCTTTGGCCACCAGCGAATTCAGGGCACAATCTGCAGCCTTGAAGACAGCTTTGGGGGCTCGTCATTTGCATAATAGTGTGCTCATAAGTCACCATGATAGTGCCATTGTTTTGTGTTGGTTCATGTACACAAACTCACCTGGCCTCACAAACAGACCATCAGTTGCTATATGATCATCCTGAATCATGTGATGGAACATGTGAAGCAACTGGCTTGGTCTATGGCTTACAGGTACTGCGAAGTCCATTGAAGACAGCAGCAGCTGTTATGGCACTGCAGCAGTAGAATACTAGCAGGGGTGTCAGCAGTTCCTGACAGCTGAAGCCGCAATCAGACCGCTGTGCAACCTTTGGCCTGCAACAGAACCATGCTGCCGCTGCAGCAGGGCTTCTTCTCCAGCAGCAGCAGCAGCAGCAGGGAGAAGGTGCCGTTCACAAGGTGTGGTTGCTGTCGATTCTGTTGCATCTGCTGGTTGGCAGCGACTACACAGATGTTGTGTCTAGCTTGCTAGAGACATTGGAAAATGTCTGTTGCAGTTGCACAAGGTAACCACATCACATAACATAGTAAAAGAAATTGATCCATGCAGCAAATGGCACATTGTAGTGAGATTCAGTCGTACCAAGCAGCAGCAGTCGCGCTCGCTAAATCTGCATTTCTGAACGCATGACCCTGCCGGTACTGCCCACTGCTTACTAGTAGTAAGCAGCCAGCTGGGCCACCCAGGAGAAGTTGTTTCTGACCATAAAAAAGATCCTTTCCGAGGACAGATTGAGCCCACACGGCCTCTTATGTATCCGACAGGCAACTGTCCGGCACCGTGCCTCAGCTGGCAGCTGAGCATCACACCAGGGTGGCGCCCCCAACCCGTGTCAGCGCAGTTGCCGTTAGATGGCCATCTAAACCTGCTGAATGCTTCATTCACTCTTACAATTGTGACACACACACACCATGCACCTGTCTCAACCTGCACTTCCAAAACAAGCGTCTTTGCCTGCTTTCACTGCGAGTGCAACGCTCTTGCCAGGGTACTTTGCAAAGCGCACACTATCATCATGTCAAAACAATCATTCGCTAAGTCCATAGCTGCCTGTCAAAGGCAGGCCAACGCACCAAGGATTGACCTCTGGTGAGTAGCGGTACTGTACAGGCACGACGTACTCGTTCTTGGGGTTCTGTAGACGATCAGATATGACCATGGCAGACCAAAACTTTGTTGGCAGCTATCATGGCTGTATTGAGGGCGTAGGGTGAGGTAATAGGGCTTCAAGCAGTGTTACGCACCCTTGCAGTTCTACTTAGGGTCAGCCGTGACACCATCCCTGCTGCCGGCAAAAGAATGACGTATAGTGTATGAGAAACCGTGATTTGCTTTCTTCGTGCACTGATGCAGCTTCGCGATCCTGCATTTGTCTCTGACAGCCTGCTGAGGCATTCGGCAGCTGCAAGGAGTTGTTGCCTTCGTAAAACACCTGTGGTGTTGGCTGTCCGTGGTTCCAGCTCAAACTCACTTCCCACGTTCGATACAAACACGAGACGGCAGCAGTCCCGGGGGAAAGCAAAGCCAAGTAGCAAGGGAGGTCAGCAGCTGATCAACTCCAAAACTGGCTCGCAAGCTGCAGCAGTCATGTCACCAGCCAGCAAGAAGCAGCGCCTGGCCTTAGGCAGCAACAGCAACAGCAGCCAACATGCAGTTGCTGCAGCAACTCAAGCCGATGCAGCAGAGAAGCAGAATACCGGCACAACTAAAACAACAGCAGCTACAACAGCAGCAGCCACAGAGGCAATGTCTACTGCAGCCACTTCAGCGCCTGGTGAACTTCCAGCAGAGAGGGTGTGGCGCCGGGAGCTCAGGCACTTCTCGGTAAGCACACCTCTCACTGTGAAGTGAGATGAAACCACTGGAGTAAGCAGAATGGTCAGGACCTACATATCAGCACGACACTTTGACCAACCACTACTTCAATATTAGGCCTTGAGGAGGAACACTCGGCTAGCTGTTGGATAGAGTTGCATGCTTCCATGTGGTCTGTGATGTAAACGTGCAGTGGCTTTCTTGCAGCAGCAGCAGCAGCAGCAGTTGCAGCAGCACACATGTTGCCCAGCTGGCTGCCCCAGCAACTCGTGTTACTGCATCAATCATCTCAAGCACACTGGCAGCCAAAATATCATCAACCTTCTTCAAGCTGATAACCCTCAACCCCTTTCTTACATTGGCATCTTATGTTATTACTGTTTACATTGGGAAATTACAATCTGTTTACATTGGGGATTATATTCTGTTTATATTGGAAATTTATATTCTGCTGCAGGGCATCATGTCCGACCCCAACAGTCCCTGGATACAAACTTTCATCCTGAAGCACTGCTACGTGGTCAACACACATGATACGCGCCTAAAATTCATTGAGCTGAGTCCAGCAGACATGCACAGGCTCATCAAGCGGTAAGTGCCTGCTGCTATTGTTGAAAATGATTGTAGCACTCTGCATGCAACAGCTGATTTTACAGCGGCAGTGATGCAAGGTACCGCATCATAGTAAGGCAGCAGCAGGCAGGATTAAGCATGCTCATGCCAAGCTTTGCATGAGTCTGCTTCAATGCTATTGAAACCCATGCACAAAGCCAGGCCATCAATGCCAACCATCCTCCAGGCATATACATTATGTAGATCTAATCCACAGCGTGTGGGGTCCTGCATGTGTATTGATCCTGTAATCTGTACAAGCAGATAACTAAAAGTATAATTTTGATATTTTTTCTCATGTTCTTATGCTCAGAAAGTGAAACATGTGCTCATACAGATAGTCAACCGGCCAAGACGTTGTATGTGTCTGCTGGCTTCCCTGCAGCCGTCAACAGGTTGAGCAGCAACTTGCAAAGTCTGCGCATGCGCTATCAGCTGCCTGGAAACGGCTCCAATTGTTGTCAGAGGCCGTAGTTGAAAAGGGCCAGGTGTTGACTGAGGAGCATTTGAACAAGGAGCGTGAGCAGGTAGTGCAGATGCTGGATTCTCTGAAAGAGGGACAGGTGGGCTGAGCTGGAAGATTCACTAGCATCTGCATGCATGCATCAACATCAGTCGAGATCTCAGACAAAAGATTCTAGTTGAATCAAAAGATTCTAGCTGAAGCTTGTACTTGTATTGCATGTGTTTTGTTTCTGCTTTTGAAAACTGTCCTCTGCTGGTCGTGTGATTAAGTGTGCATAAATCGGCCCATTAGAGCTTAAACAGCCGGGCAGCAACGCGTTTGGAATGCTTGTATGCCTGTCTGCTGTAGCAGCAGTGAAGTCTGTATTACCTCTTGCGGTATGCTAGGGTCATGCTGGTTTTCTCACAGTTGATACTCTCTTCTACAAATGCTAACGCTGCATTGGCCCTTGAGGAGCCATTCTTGTTGTGGATGCACCCCCATTCGCTATCAATGACATCATACAGATGGATGGCTCGGCCTAGGTGCCTTTCCGTTCAGCTTAAGGCACCCTCTGATCATCAGAAACGTCATACTACATCAAAATTTGAAGCAATCTTTTCTAATTTCTCCATCAATCTCAACATCTGCAGAAGTTGTTGGCCCGTACTGTGACAACTGCCACTGAGCTCGGCGACCAAAGGCACCTGCACAAGTCAGCAACACACGGCCAGCTGCTGGCCACCATGGCTGCTGTGGCTGAGTCCTACCTGAGAGAGTACCTGCGGCGCATTGCAACTGCCAGCAAAATCAACAATAAGCTGCAGCAGATGTGGCAGAACACTCCTCAGGTGGGCAACATGGAGGAATATATATTTAGAAAATTATCCTGAATAAAATCAAGTAAAATCAAGTACATGAAACACGGAATGTTGCCCTGCAATTTCGGGTGTGCCGGACTTGCCCGCATGTCATGGTTCAGGCAGCACAGAGCTTGTGTCTGGAAAGCCTCCTGCTTGGCCCCCTGTTATCCCGGTGTCATGTTCTGGTCTCTGTGAGATCGATTTCCAAGCTTGTCAACAGATTATTTTAATTGGCAATTGTGGATTTTTCAGCCCTGTTGCATAAACATTACCGTAGCAAAAAGAACCACGATCAGCAAAATGGAAGCAGCAGCAATGAAGTCCTGGATTTTGACACCTGGATTACGAAAAAAATAGGAGAGATTTTTCAGTTTTTTCACCAGTGTTGAGCTGCTGGCTGCTCTTGCAGTCCCTGAGGGAGCCTCTGTATATCGTCGAGGGTCGCAGACAGCAGCAGCTGCTGGAACTTCAAGCAGTAGCCCCTGATCACCCAACACAGCTGCTGGCAGATTACAGATCAGCAGCACTGAAGTTTGAGCTTTACCAGGTACTGGCAGGCTGAGAGGTGCACTGCTCTGTGGAGGTTTTTCCAATGAAATAAAATCAACTATGATCGTTTCTGGTCAAATTAGAATCAGCAGAACAATCTAAGCTGTTTTTAGCTTCGGACTGATCTTGCAGGGATGGAGAAACTTGTAGCAGCACTGCTGGGAACAGCAACCTGTTGCTGGAGGGAGGGTTGATTGGCCTATGTCATCACCAGCTATCTGCTGGCTGGGCACTTCTTATCTATTTCAATCCTCGGCTGCTGCTGAGAACTGCCAACAGAAGTTGCACTGAGCTTCATTGTCGTGGCACCCCGGCAATGGCTGGCAGGCTTTTTTTTGTTTTCCTTTGTATACCTGCCTGCTGCTACACACAAAAAAATGCAAAACAACTGATGTCTGTGAGTTCCATTTGTTTTTTCTTAACAGGAGTGATATTACAAGTGGATAGGTAAGTGACAACAAAAAATATAATTTGCCAATATAATATGCCAATATAATTTGTGTGATGCTGTGCAGGACAAGCAGCTGCTTCGGCGTAAAGCCTCGACTGGTCAACCAACATCAACCGGTGGCATCTTCTGGCAGGAGAGCAGCCTGGACGGCACCCTGCCGGTCGGCACAGCAGCAGCAGCAGCCGGGGGACAAACAGAACTAGCAGCTGCTGCAGCTGCACAGCACACACAGAGTGCTACAAAGCTGTCTTGGCAGCAGAAGCCACAGCAGATGATGGCAAGGCCTCTACAGCAGTTGCCACTGCTGCCGCACCTGGGAAGGCATCAGCAGTGGCTGCCACAGCTGCAGCGGCAGCAGCGGGCACGGGCTCATGAGACAGCCCTGCAGTTTGATTTGCAACAGCAGCAGCAGCGGCTGATGGATGATCAGCAGCATTTGCAGGAGACCTCCCACCAACAGCAACAACTGCAACAAAGGTTTGAGCAGATGCATGGAGCTAGATCATGGGTTGGCAATGTCCAGCGGCCTGCATTACCCACTGCTGCTGCTGCTGCTGATGGTGTGAATGAACCTGTCAGTAGCTCCCTGCACCAACGGACAGCAGCAGCAGCAGCCGTTTCATCTTCTCCTGAAGGACCTGCATTGTTGCCAGCTGAGTCCAGCCATGGATCGTACAATGAGCCTGGCAGTACAGAACTAGTAAGCAGCAGCAGCAGCAGTACAGGTACGATCTTCAGCTACAGTGGCAAGGTTGTACCGCCAATGCCTGTGCTGCTTCAGAGGGCTCTGCAGTTGGAGGAACGGCTGATCAGAGAAGCTGAAGAGAAGAGAGCCAAGTTTGCTGCCAACAATGAGTATGTGCAGGCACAGCGCAGGGGGCAGTGGTGAATATCAGTGCCACGGTAGAACTGCTCACTGAGCTCCTGCCAGCCTTCAAGCCTCTGACTCAGAGGGACGGTCCCAGAATAACAAAGTGTGCGACTTGTGCACATTCTTGCGCACAGAATCCTTTGAACGCCATACAGGAATTTCATGATCGCCCAGGTGCATCTCATCAGGGCCTTTTCTGACTGAAAAACCCGTTCAAATGTTGTTTGGATTTCCACCTTCCACACTGGATTGGTTGCAGAAACTTGTTATTGTATTGTACTGGTATTAAAGTATTGTACTGGTATTAAAAACACCATTCGGGTGTTTTTTGGAGCGACTCTGTTGGCACCTCCGGAATGCCCCTCTGGGGCCTGTTTGTATGGTATGTATGGTGTGAACGCTTTCGTACAGAAACCATGACTCATGCATGGCCATGCAGAAATAAAACCATTCCGTGTCGTTCCTAGAGAAGACAGGAACTACTGGTTGACCTTGATCACTGACGTTTCGGGAACGTTCAACGTAAGTTGTACTCAACGCAAGCATATATGTTCTATATAGGACAACATGAGACATACTCCTAATTGGTATTGGAACTTGTCATGACCATGACCACTCAACGCCTCACAACACTCTCTTTAAAGAGAACTTTGTCTGATGAACCGTTCATCGTCCAGCACTACCATAGAACTGGCAGAAGAAGCCGCTTCTCAGTTGTGCACGTGTGACAGTGCACGACTGAGTAGTTACAGCTGAGTAGCATATACACTAGTACAACAGCTGCTAATAGAGGTTTTGTTATTTGTTACAATGGCAACAGCGATGTTGCCAAGATGGGCTCCAAACCTTTTATACCTCAGACAACTGAAGCTTTGGTCAACTTGAGTCTGCGGCAGAGTCTGCGGCTCACAAAGGCTTCATGAAGCCCGGAGCAGCATGTTGGAGCGACTCTGTTGGCACCTCCGGGCCAGGGAGCCCATGGGCCCTGGGGTCCGTCATTGGCTCCTTGGCAAGCACGGGTGATAATTAGCTATTAACTAAAATGCTTGTTTGCTTGATAGCACACTTGGGGTGCTTACAGGCTACCTGATCATTACTGTTCCTGATAAGCTGATAAGCCTTGGCCTTCAGCTGAACCCCTCAGCCTCTGGCGTTGCCGGGGCCATGGCCTGCGAGCCAATGGACTCAGAGTGCATTGGTGATGGCCTTGGAGACATTGCCAGAAATCTCCTGGACCTTCTTGTTCTCCTGCAGCAGCATAAACAGGAGCAAGAACAGCAGCTACAATTGGCACCAAACAAGCATGTTGCCCAGATAGTATATAGCTAGTTATGAAGGTATTTTGCACCTCAAATCACAACTAATCTGCACAGTACTGCAATCTGGGACCCAGGTGATTGTGCCAACAATGAAAAAAGCTCAACAGCAGTATCGTCGAATAGTCACCAGATTGCCGGCAGCGTGACCAACGTGGCATGTCTAGCCAGGTCCAGGTTGCTGACTCACCACAAACACTTTCTGCACCACTGCTGCAGACAGCAGTACAATCCCACAGAAGGTTGGGAAGAATGACAGAGGCATCACACTCCCCCAGAGCTTGGTTGCCACAATCTTTTTGTAAAACACCTGACCAATTGGGCCATGGAGGATGAAAATGGGGAAGCTGATGGTGCCCTACAGGATTCAGCAGGAGGTTGTGTCTGGTCACGAGACAAATTTTGAAAAATGTCCCGGGCATGCAGTTTTTGACCAATCCAGCATGGGCAGTGAGAGGTACTGTATCAGATCAGGTTGAAACCAGCGACTACTGTAGCTGGTCAGCAAGTGAAGTCGGGCTGGGTCAGAGCTAAGCGGGGAAGCCCTGGAGGTCAAGCGAACAGCAGCTTTTCCTCCTGAAGGGTTCTACTTCCAGTGCAGTCAGTTCTCAGCCACACTGCTGCGTAAGTGTATGAAAGATATGCACTTGTTGGCTCCAAGAGCTGTAGCCTAAAGATCCTCAGGGGAGGAGGTTCACTGCCACAATGTGCACTGCATGCTGCACTGTCAGACGCCGTATTCGCTCACCAGGTAGCAAAGGAATGGGTGCCCGAGTACTGCTGTAAGGCCCTTGGCCCCTGAGAGTGTTTGCCTGTGGATGTTCATGATCATTAGAGTGAACAAAGGCACAAACAGCAGACACCTGCAGGACACAACAGCAGACACGGTACAGTAACAATCACAAAAAGCAGACACCATAAAGCAACAACCACAAAGAATGCAAATGCATTGATAGCCAGTCTGCTGGTGGCCCTGTGACTCCTTCCAGAGTGTCCATCGACTTCAGAACAAAGCAGCACGCGATCTCATGCCACATAAATGGAGTACAGCTTGCTTGCTGATGCTTGAAGCATGCTGATGCGATCAACATTCAGCACTTGCAGCTAAAGGTGCCCTCAAAGGTGGAGCTGTGCAACAATTATTCCAGTACGAAACCTTGTAAGGCACTCATGATGACTGGCAGCCAACTGCAACTCGTAACTCCCATTGAATGTTGGCAATGCAGCATATCACACTGTATTTGCTGCAAACCAGTCTCTACTCCAGCTTTACTATCAAATCGAAGATCAAAGAAGTCGCCCTTTCCAGCCGCAAGGCCCTTGGGGTCAGTATCAAGCTTGCGCCATCACTTACCTGGTCAGTGGGTCGTTGAGTGTCAGATATCCTGCAGCCCTCGCATATGTGATGCCAAGGAGCACCAGGGCAGGTAGCAGTGCTGATCCAGCAGCAGGAGGGTCCTGCAGCGGCTTGCCATCATCATCAACAGCCTCAACCATCACAAAGCGGCATGCTGCAACACCCATCAGCACCTGGACAAGGAAGAGGATTGAGAAGTGACTGCTGGGCTGCAATGGATCATAAGGCGAGGTGATTGACAATGTGGTGGGCTGCACTATCCAGGAATATTTCAGGGCCTGCTCAAGGTTTACAGGTACAAGGTGCGCCAAGGTCTTGATGCGTTGGCGCTGCTGTTTGGCGCTGTCATGCCGGTTGAATGTGTAAGAACTTTCCTCGATCATACACGAGGTAGAGAAGAAAGTTTTCTGCTACTCACCGCACCAGCCACTGGGCATCCCATGGTAGTGAGGCATGATGGCAATGCAAACCCAACCACGAATTTCTTGAAGGCGGTGCAAATTGAGGCAAACACGACTCAATGGCATGCCATGTGAACAGTCTCTGCAGTAGCAGATCAACAGGTGCTTCAGACGCTGCTACTGACCTCTAACAGGCAGTAGAAGGGGTTGAACCTCACGATATTCCAGAACAGCAGGTTTGGATGGCTCTTGGCCGAGCACATCCCCTCCAGAATGCCCCAGCAGTTCAGGTCGTAGCTGTATGCCAGCTTGCTGACAAGCGACACGAGTGTGAGGCCTCTCAGCAGCATCGTGAGGCCCTTCTTGCGCATTTTTGCTATTGTTGGAAGCACGTGAGGCAGGACTGCAAGGGAGAAGGTCAGAGCTGAGAGGAACCAGGTGGGTGCATTCCAGATCTCAGCATGGGCTGGGAACCAGGCCTGCGCAAACAGGTCAGCATGCAGCACTGTTGGGGCAGATTACCTGCTGAATGATGGACACACTGAAGAAACAGGAGTCCTTTAAAGTAGTGCAACCACATATGGTGTATGTTGCAGTGCCGGCATTCACCGGCAGCCTTGTGTTGCTTCGACTGCTGCAGCTGGCACCTGCTGCAATTCAGCTGTCGCCTTATGCCTCGCAGGCCTAATCATCTACTATCACTGCAGTCACAGGCCTCCACACAGCATGACGCCGTCTGGAAGCATGTGCGACATTGCGTGATGCGCCATCACAAGGGCTCAATACATCACTTATCCAGTGGCTTAATTATGGCTGTTTGAGCCTCACCTGGACAAGAGTCAGACTCATGAGCGCATGTGCGGCTGTGGCGATGGGGCCATTGTATGCATTGTCAGCAAACGCAAACATCGCCCCAAACAGTATCTGTACCAGGACATAGAGCGGGTAGTAGCCGGCCACACGGGCTACTGTGTATGCAGTGGCGGGCTTCACGCGTGATGATGCTTCATACTTGCCAATTTCTGTCGCTGTATATGCTGCTACATACCCAGACAGGACGAAGAAGGGGCCGACCCACACATTGACCTGTGGTGGCACACAGCAGAGTAACAAGCAGTAAGCAGGGGAAGGCACTAAGCAAGCGCCATACAAAAGCCCCTGAAATCTCCTGATCACCCTTGCTTGCTGGGCTCAGCATTGCTGTGCATGCTAACAAGGATATCTGGTATTGCGGGAAGAGAAGCAGTTACTTTATAGAGTATCTGTTGCAGGTAACAGTCAAGTCAGAGACCCCGACGTGCCTCACCCACAGCTGAAAGCAGCCATGCAGCAGCATCAGTTATCAACTTCAGATGGCCTCTCCATGCAGAAGGGAGCGTTGAGATGCCTCCTTTTGTGAAAGTATTACTCCACAAACCTGTAGACCTCTCAACCAACTCCCTCACTTACCTGTGTGAACAACTTCAGCAGAAGCGCGTCTCTGGTGGCAAATGCCACAAAGTGTCCCACACCGATGTAGGCAATCAAAAAGAACCTAAGGGAGTCTAAGCCGGGCAGCCGAGGCTTGGAGGCCTGTGGGAAGAGCAAATGCAGCAGGCTGCAGGAGTCAGATTGGTCGCACTGAGGTAAGGGATGCATGTAGTGCTGTCTTCATCATTGAACAGGCAAGTGTGAGGACATACAGGCGGTCATGACTTTTAAGCGGCTGATGTACAAGTACCGGCAATGCAGCCAGTGCTACCACAATCAATCAACCCTCCAGCCAGCAAAGTAGCAGAAGGAGCAGGTCAAAAACAAGTTGGCTGCCACAGCAGCCAACAATGGCTTGTTAGGCTGGCAAGCAATAGAGGTTCAAGGCAGGCAGTGTTCAGCTGTGTTCTTGTTATCCAGTGGCTTACCCAGCCCAAAAGTACTGCTCAGAATAGGGGAGTCAGCAGCACGCTATGAACGGTACTTTCTGATATCAGACAAACAGAGCTGGCTGGCTAAAAAGATGGTGTCGTCTGATGTTACTGTGATCAGCCGAACTGGGTAAGCAGCCTTCAGTTAAAGAAGGATAGCTCCAGCCACATTAGCTGCTGTGTCTGTATGAGTCTCTGAAGATCATATGCCTACGCCAATAATCCAAATAAGGACGTAGAGGACATATTCAGCTGCACAACACAGATGCTGCAACACTGGCATCCCTGCTCACTACTGACCAGCAAGACCCTGCTGCTAAAACTCAATCCATCCTGCCTGGCCTACTGCTGGTCATTGCGCACAGTCCTTACCTTCTTAGGTGCTGGTGTAGGTTCTGGTGCGGATCCTGCAGCATCTCCATTGGTTGCCCCAAGTCTGAAGGTGTCCTTTGTGCCGGTCTGGTGAAATGATGCTACTCCGCATCGATGGAAAGACGCATCGCCGACACCAGATGCTGCTTGAGGGGCCTGCATTAGTTGACAGAGTGCAGCAGGCTTTTGTTGGGTAGGGCCGAGTTGAGCAACAGTGCTCGTAATCTTAGTGGTGAGATAGGTCCCTGCACTGGGCCGAGAGGTGCAGCAGGCTTTGTTGGGCAGTTGCTTCATGTTGTCAAGCAGCCAGCAATTGTGAGGTGAATGCAACACTTGCCCTTCAGAGCTGCACAAGATGCTGCTAATGCCCATGTAACTGAACAGCATTGGCTGCAGTCAGAGCGTGTGTGGTGGTTGGATACGTGACAAGTTTGGTCTATGCAAGGCATGGACCAGTGTGCCAGGTTCCTGACAGCCACGCTCGCTTTTACTGCGGCCCCTCACGACTGCTCATATTGTTAGCACACTCTCTTCTGCTGCCGTTTGCCCTTCAGGTGTTTTCCTTAGCAATCACGCGCTTTGATGCTTCTTTGACACATTCTCAGCTGGTCGATTACTGGAGCAACAGCTGCATTTGGTTGTCAGCCGTGATCCCAACTCGGTGATTGGGGCCAGGACTGGCAACCACATGCAGCTAATCGACTGCTACACGAGCTTGCTGGCTGTGTCGGGTGCATGAGAAAATTCTGAGAGCTTTGGAAAGCAACGCACCTGGAAGCGTCGGGACCTGCTTAAGAGAGGTGCAGGCCGTGCAAGGCTGCTGCACAAGTGGAACTGTTGTTGACTTCTGAGCTGACCTGCGAAGGCTGCCATGGCTGCAGCTGCAGCAGACAATACAAACAAACAACGACGGTAATGAATCAAGCCATTGACCAGTGCCAACCCTCATTTTTCAGCTGACAATGGCATCAAGCAGCAGCAGGTTGCTTGTACAATCCTGTTAACGCATTGCTCTGGGCTAACTGCTCGTCTGCTGCTGCTTTTTGACTGCTTGAGGCCAATAAAGTTTATGCTGACAAGCTGGACCTCCACAGACACTCATCCGGAACTGCCGAGATGAAGATGCCCTGTTGCCCGCTTGTGTAACAAGCGTGCCAGCACTCACGTCTGACAGTATTTCTCGTATTCAACGTGTATTCAATAAGCCGATGCAATTGTATCTCCTGAGGGGAATGTACTTTATAGCGATTTCCAGAGTTGGTTACGGTTGGAAGTGCCGATGTCGTGCACACTTCCGCTGTCTACAGTCTCAGGGACTATAAACGAGTATGTGCAAGATTGCTTCTACGCCGTCTGTACCTTACGCCTGCGGGCGTAAGGTCCTTGAGTGTACGGTGCTGTCAGATACGGCAAAACACCGGCCACAGCATAGTGCCAAGTGATCATGCAAGTATCACTTCTACCGCAATTGTCTCCTGCGAGTTCCGCCATGCGACGTACAGGGTGCAGCAAATCCAATGCTTATCGATCTGCAGCTATCCGAACATCTTGAAGTGTTTCAGCTGACACCCTGCCCTGGTGTCACAGAATGAGAAATCAATGCGCCTATCGACATGGTCAAGGCGCCTGTGGTGATGTTTTTCGACGTTGCCTGCTCTATCAGTGCCTGCATGCTGTGTGCTGGTAATAGCTAGGCATGGAGCATGTTTGCAGAAGTCCCAGGAGCTTGGAAATGAAGCTTGGGTTCAAATCAGCCTGGAGTTTACGCCGGTAAGTGCAGCGGTTGATGTGGAAATGACCAAACAGGCATTCACACCCTGCCTGAGGTCTATGAGCTGCCAGTGCCAGACTCAGTCAGTCAGTCATGTTATGTCTGAGGGCGATCCTCATTGCTGGGGCCGGAAGATAATATGAGCATGTAATGAACCTTCAACTCTGCACACCTGAGGACTTCTATATACACCAGCATGTTGTGCAGGAGCAGCAAGGCTGGTTGATCGACAACAACTGAAAGTATCAGATCAGAGCCATTTATTTCCACTTATTCTCACTTATTCTCAATGACACGCCAGCATCACTCCATTGTTTGGCTGACAGCTTGCTCTTTCAGTCGATGTGTCTCTCCTTCCAGTTGCTGTACCGCTTAAGCTGCTTTGGGCCCCTTACCTGGCAGCATGCAGCATACAGTCGCACATGCCTATATCGTGTGAGCTGTATATCAATTTTACCAGCAGCACCATGATGAGACAGCACTCATGTCTGTGCTAAAACGGCGTCTGTTTACCCTGCAACAGGCAGGTTTGGCAGCTGGAGAGTGCTGGGGCAAGTGTTAGGCGCTTGCTGCGCATTGGTAGCCCCAACTACTGTGCAGCAGGCAAGCACCCACCACTTGCTGACCGCAAATTTGAAAGTTGAATCACCAGCAATGCTGCTTCAGCGTGTGGAAGCCTCCACCTGCAGGTAACTTGTCTGATGCCAATATGGACAGAGTGAGCCATCACCCTGGTTTTGCAGGCATCAAACTTTGACGGCAACTTGCCGGGCTCCTGTGGCAAAAGGACTCCATCAATGCAGCTATGTTTTCCATGGTCCAGCATCATTGATGGCACTAGCAGTTTCGTTGGCAAAATGTATGCCAAAGCGTTTGCTACTAGCAAGTTGCTGGTACTAGTAGTACCAGCAATGTGCACTGCAGGTTGGGAGGATGCTCCAATGTCCAGTAAGCCCCAAGTTATGGTAGGTTTTTGGGAAGTTGGATACGCCCCTAACTGGATACGCCATACAGCAACAATAATGCTATTGAAACAGCAACACTTGACAGAGCATCCTACATGTTGCATGGGCTGTATCTGTTGGAAGTACAGCAACTGATCCAGCAAGTTCTGATCATGCAATTGCTGTGCAGCTGATCTGGCTCTAGCCTAGAGAACGCGTACCATCTGATGCCGAGTCCAAACTAGAGTCATATATGTAAGTTCCTGGTGTCTGCAATGCTTTTGCACCCAAAATCTCGGACTGTTGTGACTGCTGCCGGATATCATCAACGTTGTTGATAAAATACACTCTGGGCTGCAGACATCAGACTGCTACAGCATTCGCTGGGGCAAAAATAGCTGATTTGTTCTGTCCTCGTGTATTTGGCTGTTCTGGACCCTTTCCATTCAGCTCAGCTCGGGGGCACAGCCATCGATCCAGACATGTACTGCTGAACTTACAGAAGAGTATCCACAGGCCATGCATCTGTTCAAGCTCCTGCAATACATCATTGCTACCGTGCCATGCAGTGTGTACTATTAGTCCATGGGTCTTGTTCTGCGTCAATTGCAAGACTGTCAAATCAAGCGGTGCTTGGCCTTCGGCCTTCTTCTGCAGTGTAGGCTGGTACAGCCAAGGAGAATTGAATGCGCGATCACTATACATAGTCTGCATGTCAGCAAAATTCTCGCCATGGCATCAGGAAGTGCTTGTCGCCTTGCCAAAGTGCTAGGCCGGCTGCCATTAGCATGCTCAACAGGTAGTTTCGGCGCTTATGTGCGAAAATTCACCGCCCCTTGGATCGCGCGAGCTTTTGCTGTCAGCTCACCTGCTGTTGGGTGCTACTGCTGCAGGCGAGCTGTGGGCCCTCCTGGAATCGACAGCTCCAGCGGCCACTCAAGCTTTATTAAAGCATAATGTTGGCGCTGAGCAGTTCAGATTACAGGCTTCAGGGTGAGCAGTCCAGCCCAACTTTCAAATGCACCATCAAATCCTGCACCCACAACGAACATCAACCAGGCTTCACAACACTGCTTTACTTCATGGGAATGTTTTAGTTCAATATCATGTGTTTTGCTGATCAAGCGGTGTGCCGATAATGGCGAATGGATGTCCAGATGTGGTCATTTTCTGGCATTGTAGGAGCAGAGTAGCAATTACCCTGGTTCTGCCACCACAGCAACGCAGCTTTGCAGCTTCAGCCGTTGCCGCAATTGATCAAGCTCATGATACGCAGCAGCAGCAGCAGCAGCAGCAGCAGGAGGAGGAGCAGCAGCAGCAGCAGCAGGATGTTCAGGCAGCCAGCAGCAGCGGCAGCGGCAGCAGTGCTGCACCTCTGTCTGCTGCACAACGCCTTCGGCAGCAGCAGGTTGCCAGCAGGCTCCAGCTGCACAAAAGCATCAGCACGTGTCCCAGCACCAACGCGCTCTTACGAGTGGTGAGCTGCTGGTGGTTTCACAGACGCCCTGTATAATCTCAAGCAGCGGAACTCCCTGCCACAATGCACAACATCAGCTGCACTAATCACCTCGCCATCATCATCAAGTACGCAAGCTTGGCGAGCCTGGCAAGCCTCAATCTGTAATCTTTTGTTATTTTGTCCAAATTCCTTCTTTCAGCGTCGTTGTGCTCATATACTGTGCCTTTTTCATTCTCTTTCATATTTTTCTCTGTTATTTTGTGAAACTTTGTGAGCAGTTGACTATTTTCAAACAACCGAAAACCTGCCATATATCACGTGGCTCCCAGCACCAAAAAGCATCCTCATGTAACACTGCTCATTGTGTGATTGGCACATGGAAACCTGATTATAGGGCAGCAGTATAAGATGTCAGCAGTAGCCCAGTGGTATGTAGCTAGACTGCCAAGCTCCTGTGACTACCAGAGCTGTAAATGTGCAGATTACTTTCTGAGTGCTTTACAGGTGGCAGCTTCACCTCACATGCCTGCTCACATATTAGTATCAGCACTGCAGCGTCTGCGGCGGCTCCATATAGACCACAGAACAAAGCAAAGGAGGCAGCTGGCACAGATGCGGCAGCAGCTGCAAGTGGCCGGTGACGAGCAGCAGCAGCAGCAGCAGCTGGCGGAGCAGCAGCAGCAGCTGGCAGGTCGGCAGCAGCAGCATATGCAGGAAGTTGATCAGCTGCTGCAGCACCTGTGTGAACAGTTGACTCAAGTAAGTGTTTTCTTCAGCTGCGTGTGCGGCAGGCATCATTGGCGGAGTGCCAAGAAAAGGTCCAAACCCATATAGCCATGAGCAGATCATGCAAGCCTCAGGCAGGATAATTAACAAATATCAATCACAATATTAATTAATGTGATATTATCCACTGTTCATCATTCATGCCAACTGCCTGCTGCTGCCTAAGCAGTGCATTTTCCATTCGATCCATCATACTGTTGTCACTTGTGTTGTGTGCTGGATGCTTGTAAAACAGTACAAACTTCTTTGCTAATTCAAAATTTTATCTTAAAAAAAATATCAAATGTTCCTGAAGAATTTAATACTATTTATATGTTGTACCCAAATGTGTTTTGCCAGCAGGTCAGCAGTCAGTTGTCCCCTGAGCTGGTTGTTCAGGCCCTGCTGGCCCTGGGCCAGGTCAGCACCCCTCCACCTGCTGCCCACTACCCCCTGGTTGCACAACTGCTGACTCAGCTGTCAGGAAACCTGGAAGCCCTCAAACCCAGGTGAGCAGCAGCAGTGGCAGGGTTTAAGCAGCTATGTATGTGTATACCACCGCTGTAGCCTTGTCGGCGACTGCCTCCTTAACCTGCCTTTTTTGTTTATACAATATTATATTTGTCATCATCATCCCCCTTACAGATTTCACAATGAAATTTTTTTTCCATTTCATAATGAAAGTTGTTACAATTTGGCTTTTTTGATGATAATAAGCTTTCAGCATGATTTTTTTCCTGTGACACCGCCCAATGGTGTCTACAAGCCCATGATCTTTCAAGCAGAGCGGTTTAAAAATAAAATAAAGCACGTGCCAAGCTGCAAGGCGCCTGCAGATGCTTCAGTGACCTGAACTGGCAACACACAATAGGCATCTAAGAATGGCAGATGTTTAATCTCCTTGTATCACACTCACCGCTCATCAATCAGGTGGCTTATGTTCTTTTGCTTTCTTTATTTTCTATATCAGACAGGGGATTTCGCACGTGGATACTTTCCCCAACCACAGTTTTATATCTATTTATTAAAATTATCCTGGCTACCAAATGGCCCTTTTCACGCGAACTCCTTGGCATTGATTGATCACTTTTGTCTGCAGTCACCTGCCTGTGCTAGCAGCAGCACTATCAGCTCTCAATGCCTGGAATCTGGGCATCCAGCAGACATGGACGCATCCAGAAGAAGAAGTGCCACCACTACCAGCGACAGCAGCTGCTGCTGCTGCTGCCAACCCCAGTGAGCCCAGCAGCAGCAGCAGCAGTGACAGCACCACAGATCCAACCCCAGCAACACAGCAGCACGGGCAAGCAGAGCAGACACCAGCAGCAGCAGCAGCAGCAGCAGCTGAGCTCCCTGTAGCATCACAGCAGCAGCAACAACCCGCAGCAGCAGCAGCAGCAGAGGCTGCCCGTCATCTACTGGTGGAGCTGTGTGGTTTAATTCAGCGGTCTCCGAGTATCACCAGTATTGATGCTGCTGGTGTGGCCAGGCTGATTTCATCACTGGGCCGCCTGGGTCACTACGACTGGCAGGCCATGAGACGACTATCACTCACAGCAGCGGCACTGGCACAGGTAAATTTGTTACAAACATGTGTTATAACTGTTACCTTGTGTCTGTGTGTCAAGTTACAACTGTTACATTGTGTGTGTGTGTGTGTCACGTGACGTTGCTCAGAGAGAGAATCGTATGTGAGTGAGCAATGTGAGTCAGCCAGTGTATCAACTTTGTTTTTATTTTCAGGTGTCTCTGAAGGTGTGCTGCTGCTGCTGCTGCTGCTGCTGCTGCTGTTATTGCTGGTCAAACAAGAGTAGCATCAGACACCATCTGATCTGACGACTCATTGCTGCCGCTGCCGCCGCCGCTGCTGCTGCTGCTGCTGCTGCTGCTGCTGCAGAGTATGACAGCAGGCAACATCACCAGTGTGCTCATTGGCTGTGCCAATCTTCGCCACTATGACCAGGAGTTTTGTGCCGTGCTGGCTGAAGCAGCCGAGGCTCAGATGCCAACTGCCACAGGCCCACAAGTGGCTCAGATCACTTGGGCACTGGCACACATGAAACACGACATCCCTGGAGTGTTTGCAGCAGCAGCACAGCAGGTTTGTGGCGGGAATGTGTGCTGGAATGTCTTGCTGTGTCCTGCTGAAGCAATGCTTGCAGGATGCAGTCAGCTGGATGCAGTACGCTGCTGAAACCTGGTGCTGGTGGTGGTTGCAGTACTGCTGCTGCTGATGGTGATGATGCTGAGTACAGACTGCAGCAGCAGTTTGCTGTCCTGCAAGATTTGCCCAGCTGCTCTGGGCAATCAGCAACCCTGCTACAAATGTTTCTGTTTTTGCACAGTGCTGCTGTCCAAACTGCTGCAGTTTCTGTTGTCCCTGCTGCTGCTTTTGCTCATTCTAAGTCCTCCGCTGCCGCCGTTATGCTGTCGCATCTGCTTCCGCAGGCCGTTCAAAAAGCCCATGAGCTTGAACCCCGCCACGTTTCCAACATCTCATGGGCATTTGCCGTCCGCAAAGCCTACAGTCCAATACTGTGCAGCACAATAGCAGCAAGAGTGCAGCAGCTGATGCAACTGGCCACCAAAAGCAAGGAGCTTGGGCTTGATATTGGGGTGCAACCTTTAGAGCCTCATCATTTGAGCCTGATTGCCTGGAGCTTTGCCAAGCAGGGTCACAAACTGGAGGAGTTCATGAGACAACTGGGAGATGCTGCTGCTGAAGTTGCTGACCGAATGGTGCCACAGGTGATTGGGGAAAATGAGGAAAAGGCGGAAATTAAAAACTGAGAACATAAAGTAATAAGTAAAAACGGGATTAGATAAATAAAAATTGTTGTTTTCTGGTCATCAAATGATGAGCGCAGGTCTCAGGGTGACAAGAAATTGTTGCTGTGATCATCATCTTGAAAAGTGGCGCATCGGAGACATCAGCGCATCTTGATTTGTATTGTGGTGATCTGCTGTAACAATTTGTGGCCAACAAACACAGTTTCCCAGCTTTTGACATCAAGCCTGACATCAAGGCTCGTGGGAAAACGAATTGTTGAAGGAATTCACAGCAAGGATGGCATTGCAATGCACTAGCATGCGCCAGCATGTTGCATAATAGAGCAATTACCCATGCTCTCCGTTCTGTGCTTTGAAAACTACCTACTGCTGCTGCTGAAAGTCTACCTACTGCTGCTGCTGCTGCAGAATATCAGCAACCTTGCCTGGGCATATGGCTGCTTCAACCTGCAGCACCCAAAGCTGTTTTCTGCGCTGACTGCTGCTGCTAAAAGCAGCAACCTTGAGGGATGGGGCAACCAGAACATAACGGATCTGGCCTGGGGTTGTGCTGCTGTGAAGTATCAGGTGAGCCTCCATGGTTTAAATTGTCCTTTAATATGTCCTACACCCACTTACGTTATTTATCAAGGGCATGTCATTATAAGTGAGTATGTAGATAGGAATATGTAGATTTTTGTATGTAAATATTTATATGTAGATATCTTTTGAGAGCCCCTCTCATAATTTGGAATCATCACACCCCTGAATACTTCCACCGTCCAAGACGATGCTCTCCACACACCTAAAAAAACCTATTGAAAAACCCTCTCATACACCTGTCTGTGTGGCCCATGTCAGTGATTGCAACTCCAGATTGGATTCCAAATATTGAATTGCGCAGCCCTAATGTCAATCTGTTATGTCAGTCAGCAGCGGTTTGCACTATGTGATTTACAATGTCGTCTTGTTTGTTACATCTTAGATCTGTTGCTGCTGCTGTTGCGTCTGTTGTTGCAGGATGAGGAGCTGTTTGAGCTGCTGTCCCGTGCAACCGTGCACACCATGCACGAGCTATCGCCCCACAGCTTGTCGGACCTGACCTGGGCATTTGCTGTCATCAAGCCGCCATCAGCAGTGACAGTACTCACAGCAGCTGCGCCGGCTGCTGCTGCATGCCTGGAGCGTTTCAGCATGGGTATGCTTGCTGACATCATGTGGGCGTATGCGCATGTCAGAGTGTTTAACGAGGAGCTGATGCAGGCGGCTGCTCAGGTGGGCGGCTCAACCAGAAGGGTGTTTTCCATAAACAAAAACCAATGAATAGTTTTCATATTCTTCCACTTCAATGTTTGTATGGATCCGTTACACCTGTCGAGGGCATACATTGCCCTCATTGTGAACCTAGCAAGAACATATTCACCCTGGAGCAACTGTCACAGTCTCACAGCAGCTGGGTTTCCATGGCTTTTTTGTTCTTGGCCCTGGGACATGAATGTGTCGTGACACCTCAGGTGTACCCCATGACATGATGCCTACTTGCATGTGTAGCAGAAGCCTTCAGGTCGTATATGCAATTGAATTATTCTCCATGACTCAATGACTCAAAGTATGATGTGCATCTATTGAATATTACTGAAACTAGTATTGAAACTTTGTGTCAAGCAGATCTTGGATTTTGATGGCAATCCCTCACCAGAATGACTCATCTGACACAGCCGGTAAAGCGGTCATACGCGTGGGCCGGGTGCCAAGATGGCTCAGCTTGCAAGGCTTGCAATGTGCACATGTAAAATAAATTGAGCCATGCAACAAGTTGAAATGCAATGGCAAATGCACTGACATGCGTGGGCGCGCCACCCGGGTGTGATGCTTGTGCCACATGTGTACGCCTCTGCCATGCAAAACGTCTCAACCTGCTGCAGGCCTTTTCTCCTCATCTCAGATGTTGCATGTGCTACCTCAATCACACGTGACTGCAAACTCAAGACATTTTCTTGTTCTACCTCAATCACACGTGACTGCACATTCAAGACATTTTCTTGTTCTACCTCAATCACACGTGACTGCAAATTCAAGACATTTTCTTGTTCTACCTCAATCACACGTGACTGCAAATTCAAGACATTTTCTTGTTCTACCTCAATCACACGTAACTGCAAACTCAAGACATTTTCTTGTTCTACCTCAATCACACGTGACTGCAAACTCAAGACATTTTCTTGCCGGACAGTGTCGCAGTGATGTGCGTGTTGTTGAAGGTTCATTGAACAACAAGCACAAACAAAATGACTTCACATATTCATGGAACTTCTGGCTGTGTGTGTATCTGTTCCCTAAGTATGAAAGTAAAGAATGAAGAAAGTCAGCCGTGCAACTTTGATATGCTATATAAAAGAATTGAGTTGCGCAGCAAGTTGAGATGCTATGACAAATGCGCTAATGCGTTGGGGGCGCCACCCTGGTATGATGCTTGTGGCTGCCTCAGCTGTCATGGCTGTCCATTCAGCTGCACCAAATATTACCTGTAAAAAGGAGAAGAATTGTGATATGCTATGTTGTGCAGGTGCTGCCTCTTCGCACCCTCAGCCTTGAACAAGACACTGAGGCGCAGGCGAAGGTGCTCTGGTGCTTGAAGACCTTCCAGTACAGGGATGCACAACTCGAAGCAGCTTTAGAGGAGATCATACCAAGCGTGAAACAGCTGTTGGACAGCGAGTAGTTTGTACCGTACCAGTACCTCTTCATGGGTGCAGGATTTTTTTTACCGTACCAAGTCATATTCGGAGGGTGCAGGTTGCAAGCTTCAATTGGCTGTAAAAGGCAATGCTGATTCTTTTTAGAGTTGTTATTTTCAGAGTACAGATGAGTCCAGGCCAATCACAACAGGGGCACACTGAGGTGCTGTTGTCAAGTCTCCGAGTCCGACTGGGGCACAGCATAACTTCTGTTTCATTGATTTGAAAGTGAAACTCGGCTGTGTCGCGCAACTTCAGCATCAGCAATACCGGCAAAACTATCCAAGGTCTGGTTCCGAGCACCAAATCAACTTGATACGCTGCAGGTCCGGCACCGGGACGACTCTGGCAAACCTTAACTGCAACAACAATTGCAAATAAGAAAAATAGATTATACTTTGCCTCCAAATAACAATAATATTCACGCCTTCCGAGGGTCGTGCTGATTCATGGCGCCGTGACCGACGTTCACCGTCCTGTCTGACAGACTCCAGGGCACTCGGCTCTTCTCCAGCAACACACCTCCACCAAATTGCTCTCTGACATACTGTAAGCCCATCTTTTGAACGCAAGTGCACAGAACAGTCGTGGACAATCTCAGATATTTCGTGTCGTGCTTTTTGCCGCATTGGCTCGATCAGCCTTTCACCAGTGCTTTGCGACTTGAAAAAAGCCACCATGTCTCAAAACATTCTTGCGTGCTGCCGTGCTCTGGGCAGGACATGCAGAACACCAGCTTCCTGCCAGCAATTGCCCCAGATTGGGGGTCTGGTTCAACCGTGGGTGGCCAGTGATGAAGCGATGCTTAAGCATGTCCTCTCTTTCACGTTGACAAAGGCCTACGGTGCCAGGATTGTGGCCGACGAATGGGATGTGGTGCCTGGGCTGTCAAACCTTGGGAGGGGCGATGTAGTGGCAGAACTGCCTTGTGGGGCGCACTTGGTCATCGAACTGAAGCATCTGGACACGCGGGCACGGGGAGGAACTGCATCATCAAAGCTCAACCGCAACAGGAGCTATCTGGCGCAGCAGGCCTGTACATATGGCAGGATATGGCAGGAAAAGCTTCTCGAGCAGGGAGACAGCAGGCCAGTCTTTTATGCCTCATACACCAACGAAAAGGGTTTGGAGTACCACCACAACGCATCAGCTGCCGCAAATGCACGTGACAACGCAGCTGATGCCATATTAGCAGTGCAGCAAGCTCTGAAGCGAGTAGGAGACATGCACAGCAGCAGTGGGAGCAGCAGAGTCGACAGCAGCAGCAGCGGTGGCAACAGACAGGGCTGGCCTTCTTATGTCTGGTGCTGAAGAGACCTTGATTCAGCTGCACTTTGCTGACACACCTGTTTGTGTGTTGGTGAGCATGCGGGTGCGCCAGGGCACCGCTGCAAGGATCCTGTGGACTTCATGTGCAGTGTTATGCTATACTTTGCTTGTGCTGTTGCTTATGCGGGCATATATGCAGCGGGTGACGAGCCAACATGGCACTGAGCGCTACCCTTGAGATGCTTGGTAGATTCCCAGGCTGAGCAGTTTGAATCAGCAGATATGTTACAATCACATGGCTGCTTGTCCTTCTTGTAGGCGGTCGTTGGGGGCTATGTCATTGTGGCATTCGCATTTGGCTATTTGAGCATTTTTGATGCATGTCCACAGCAGAAGGATCAATTATGGAACTCACAGCATGATGGTCGTACCAGTCGGTTGTGATCATTGAGTACTGCTTGCTATAGGCACAATTGCTTCAGGGTTGCATGCAATTTTCCCCATGTTTTCCCCATGTTTGCAGCACGGCACAGGCGGGGCAAGGGAACTGGGCCACCTATTATGCGCTGTCAGGACAGGGTATGGCACGCCATGCGCATTGGATGCACTAGATAGATGGGCCCAGGACAATCGATTTGAGCTGGAACAGCCTTTAAAGACACATTTGCTGTAGGTTTTAATGGGGTGAGGGATGGTAGGTGAGATGAGCTGTCTGTGTACTGTAGTTCTGCCGCCGGCAACCAACTTGGTTCCCTGCACAGTCAGATCCATCGATTGCTGTTTGGGGCTTCAAGCAGCTGCTCCTGTTGTCGGCCACTGCTGATGTTGTTGTAGCATGCAACTTTGATCCTCGGATCACACTGAATGCATGTTGACAGCTGTCAAATGCAACATAGCTTGAACTTAAAAATGAGCACCACCATGTACAGCATATTGTACAGTTTTGGGTCTGATGTGAGTGCTTGATCCTGTGAATTCAGATCCTGACAATGCATGACTGAGGGTTTTTCTTGCATGGCATTGAGATGGATGCATTGCTACTTTTTGAATGATTCAACTACAGCATTAGCTTTCTTGGTGCAATAGATATCCTCCTGCAAGTGCTGAGGACACAATTAATGCTGATACTGGTGCACTTAGTTGTGCAATGAGAGACTATTGACTGGGATTGATGTATCAGCTAACAATCTGACGTTAAGCTGTTGGCAGCCTTTGAAAGGTTTTTGGGTCGCAACCATACTTTCAGTCATGTTTGTATATGTGTAAGCTTATGCAGATAGTTTGTATTTTTATGCTGAGTGCTGGACTGGAGCTCTGGATTCGATGCTGTTATGTTGCTCTGCAGAGATATTGACAATGCATAATGAGTTTGTACTTCCTGGGATACGTACATGGGCTAAGTTATTCTTGCATTTATGAGTCAGTAGATTTGTGTGCATGGCTTTTGGTTCACCGTTACGCATCTGCTTTCTTGTCGCCTTAGTACCTTGTCTGATACCGCACAGAAACAGGCTCTAATGATCATTCTGTTTTTGTCTAGAATTCCCGCTGTTGCATTTCCGTCTGGAATTCCCGCTGTTGCATTTACTGAAGGTTGTGTTATGTTGCATTCAGTGAGTGTTGTGTTAGCAGCAGTACAATACTATTGGCTGACACGGCCACTTGCTGTGATTTTGTGAAGCGCTGGGACTCAATGTTATTTTGTGTGTATGATATCTACCAGGATCGGATCGTCAAAGGGATACAGCATATCACCGCCGGTCATCTAGAGTGACTCCTGGTCACTGGCCGAGCGGTTTTGGGACTGCAGGACTTGTCAGGCAGTTGTCCGGGGGTTGTAAAACTTCTCATGCTCAAGAGCAGACTCTGGGTTGTGGCTTGGAGTTCATTGCGCATGCATACTATGCAGCATGACAGGCTGCCAGGGCCTCCACTGCAGTGCATAAACATCATACGATCATGCCTGACAAGGCTGTTCAGACGCACCGGCACAGCAGACACTGCCTCAGCTGGTGTTCAAATTTGATGCTGCTGCTGCTGCTGCTGTCTCATAGCCTGTGTTCTATTGGAGTCTCATACCCTGTGTTCTGCTGAATTGTCACCATCTGCCAGGCAAAATCTGCACCGTCAGCAGCTACTGGCCTCATCGCATTTCCACTTGCTGCATGCATCGCTGGCTCAACTTCTGTTACATGATCATGTCATGTAGCACTGATCGCTTACCATAACTACTCATGAGTAGTTGCCCGGCAGATGCACTCGACTTGAGTGCAGCATGATGTTCATTGCTTGTTTACAAGCCTCAGTATGGCTGTTGGATGTGGCTGGCACAATCTATGACACTTTGCTTTATGTGGAAAATCTGGTGCACTGGCTAGGAGGATTGATCTCCATAATTTTATGGAGTATACCAGTATCTTGTACTGTCTGTTGTTTGTTCCTTGGTCACCAAGGGGGTTGGAAGATCTTAATTTCTCCATATTTGGTCACAGGGCGTGCAGTCCTCAGCCGCTGGAGATTGCAGTCGGACCCCAATCAGGCTGAGCCTGGCTCCAAGTTGGGCAGGCTGCTAGCATACCATGGTATGCCAGTGGCCACTGGTAGTGATTACCAGTGGTATGAGCAAGGTTGTGGCAGCTGTGCATTTTTCGGTGGTGAGCTTGTATGGCTACAGGCAATGCTATGTTGGTCTCGTAACAGATACAAGCCTGATGTTGCCCCTAGCTTGCCATGTCGAAAAATAGCATGACACCACGGCCACTGTTACAATGGGGGTTCAGAAGCGTCACTCGGACATCCTCGTGATTGGCAGAGGGCTGCAATCTGTCAGTTGTAGGCTCTACATGCCTTCTGTACCATCAAAGTTGGTGCAAGCATCAACCTCAGCTTGTTCCCACAACTGAACGAGTTAGTGTCAGCTTACTGCGTCATCTGGTAGCCTGGCTGGCACGCATTCAATACGGCGTACTGGCAGTACATGATGCGGGCTGTCCGCGCATGGTCTGCGGCGTCTGGTGCGTACCTGGCAACGTGGATGTTTGCACCCTTTCGAGGCAGCCCTGGATCTCCTGCATCAGTACTTGGACAACCATAATGCACTTTTTGATGTTATCGTTTCGTTTACGATGTGCAGAGAGGGCCATGCAAGCGGCAGTTGTACCTACTGCCCACACAGTACTGATGAGGCCGCTTGTAGCTTGTCAGCAACCACAGCACGCTGCGAGGTGCTCTGTAAGCAGCCTTAGAGGCCTCACTATTGGCCTGGTAAGTGATCTAGATCCCTTCGGACTGCCAGCTATGCATTCACTGCTTGCACTTCCTCTGCAGTGGGATGCCCTTCTGAATACTCAGGTCGCCTTGCAATGTCGACCACACAGTCAATGCGGTTCAGAACCAGAACTATGCTTTGGTGCTTTTTTGCTTTTGCAGGCGGCCGCAGCTCCCCAGGCAGCACTGATGCCTACAAAGCGGTCTGCTCGGATGTTGTGTGCCTCAGCTGCTGCTCCTGTTGTTGCAGCAGACACCAAGAACCGCCTGTTCGAGGTAGGGTTCGTAGCACATGCTTGGTACGTTGCTCTGGGCAGCATCATCTTGAGACCCTGCTGCGGTTGTACTTGAAAAGCAGCAGCTGCAGTTTTTGTACTGTAACATGCAACAGTGAACATATGGATGAGGCCATCTCTGGGCCGGGTTGTGCAGAGCCCAAATGCCTCTTGCTAAACATATGCACAATTTAAGCAGCTGCATACTGTTGCATGCACTCCTCTTAGCACACCAAGTACCAGTTGTGTCCAAGGGACCTTGATTAGCAATCTGCATCAGGGCGGATTCTGTTGATTCTGTTGAATGCAGACTTTTGGAGGATGAATACTGAGCATGTATTGTTCAGTTCTCTTCTTCATTGCTGTTCACATGGCTTGTTGTTCACATGGCTTGTTGTTCACATGGCTTGTTGTTCACATGGTTTGCAGGAGAATTATGATCCTGATTATCACAACTTTGTTGCCATCACTGGCACCCTATCAAGCCCTGCAACATCACCCTCTGGTGATTTCAGCTTCGTGCTCAAAGTCCAGAGGACCCAACTCAACAAGCAGCCAGGAGAGCCAGATGCCTATGACTCGTAAGTTTTGGTATTTTATATGGTTCCTGCAGGTTTTATCATCAGATGTTCTTCTTATAACATGCATTTTATTTTATTTTGTTTATGGATCCGTTACATTGATCAGGTTGACGCAGTAAATGTGCTCTGCTGAATGGCTCTCTCGTCAGGGCTAGAAGTTGTATGCAGCGTGGTGTGCAGCTGAGAAGGGGAGAATGCTCATACCTCTAATCTTGACAACCCAGATCGACTATACACCGGTGGTTATTAGGCAAATCAGACTGCAGACTCAGAATACGAAGTTGAGTTGGAATCCAATTGTCATGATTCTACACCGGTCGCATGTGGGTCAGGCTCAAAGAATTTGCATGTTGCCACCTGCCTGGCTCGCAGATCAGGAGCCTATGAATCTCTTACACCACACCATAGTAAAGTGTGCAATTATCAGTCATGTTACAGAAGTACTAGTTTGGGTCATGTTACACAAGTATATGTTACAATTGTGTTTGCAATTTTGAAACAGGTTTGTGGTTGAGGCTCCAAGCGAAGAGTGGCGGGATACTCCTCTTTCTGAGGTGCTGGAACCAGACATGCTGCTCCAGGTGTCTGGCAAGCTGCGAGCAGCAAGAGGAGATTCTGGACCACCATACGTCTGCAAGGGATGTGCACTTATTTTCCTTACAACCACACTTGTGCGCAACTGGGGTGGGGTGAAGAGATTTTCTTGTGACTGTCTTTGCTGGCCACTTCTTCTCTCCTCATTTTGCAGCTTGAAAGGTGATGAAGCTTATTCTTATGAATTGCACGCGGTTTGCAATAATCATTGAGAGACGGCAAGGTGCATGACTAGTCTTGAAACTTCAGGGAGTGAGTGCAAAGCTGCCCCTGCTCCATACGGCGCTGATAACTAATTAATGATCCTCAGAGCATTATGCTGTTTAGGTTGGCCTTGATTGCATTGTCGTTGATGGCTTCCTGCAGGGCAGCTAACATACTATTTTCTTCATCAACAGTACTATGCTCCAAGCGTACTGCTGCATGAGTTCTGTTCCAACTACAGGGCAGCAAGTGTTTTATTTGGCAAAAACTGCTGGTACTATGCTCCAATCGTACTGCTCCATGTGCGCTATCGTAAATACAGGGCAGCAGGTGTTTTTTCAGTTGATCACAAGTATAAGTCATATGCCCCAAGAGTACTGCTGTATGGGCTCTGCTGTTACTACAGGTACTCGCCACGGACATCGGCATCATGACAACCACATCCCCTGAGGATCTTGTGGCTGCTGGCCCTGACGTTGTGGACTTAGAGGATGAAGGTTCACCCTCACAACCATCAACAACACCAGCAGCATCTCAGCCAGTTGCCGCAGCATCACCTGGCTTGCCTCCCTTTGCTCCTCCTGTTAGTTCTGATGAGCGGGAGACACTGTGGATCCACCTGTTTCAAAATCCAGCTGCTTGGTATGATAATAGGACTACGGTGAGTTATTTGAGCGATAGTTGACTGGTAGACTCAACAGGTGACGTCATATGGGACAGGTTATAAGCTTCAATGCTGGACTGTCGGTGCCAGTGCTCTGCCTACTTTTGCATCTTTGTGGTTTATTGAGAGGGATCCTCAGCTTGCTGCTGTTTTTGAATCACGTATCATCTGCAGAAGAAGGGTCGGCAGCCAGACTTCAAAGAGAAACCTGGCGGCAACGGGGCGGCGCTGTGGATAGATGACAAAAGAACGCCGCGTTGGGTTTTTGAAAATCTGCAGCGGCTTCCTGGAAATATGAGGTACACAGGAGAGACCAGGCCACCTGCAGGTGGCAGCAGCAGTTGGTCAGGTGCAGGGCCTAGGGCTAGACAGCTGGATTTTCTGCCTGCTGAGCCAGGCAGTGAGAAGGAGGCTGCATGGATTGATGTCTTCAGCAACTACAGGAGCTGGTGGGACAACCGCATGAATGTGAGTAGTTATTGATGACACTTTTCACTTGTTGCTTTTCACTTGTTACTTCTTACTGCATGTTATAACGAAAGGCTGACAGGGTGACAAGGAATCGGCTGCAGCTATGTTGCATGTCAGCTGCTGAGCAGCACATGGTGAGACAGTTGCGATTGATGGTTTGATGCAGCAGCAAACAGTAAGCATGCATGCTTGGTTCATTTTGTTGTCTCAGCTAGGTCAGTGCAGACAGCCTGCCGGTGTCGCTCAGGTGCAAGCCAAAAACCATGTGCGTCATGTCGATCTGCGACTGTGCTGGTCTTGATAACGTTATAACACTGAATGCTCTATTAATCTGTTGTGTTTATGCAACTAGTGTGCTTTGTGGTATTGCTGACTGCCTGCAGAAGCTCAACCCCAAGGCCCCTGATTTCAAGCACAAGACGGAGGGAACGGCTTTGTGGGTGAGCAGTAAGGACACACCTCAGTGGGTGGTGCAGAATATTGAAGCGGGTATGCCCAAGGCGCCGCCGCCAAGACAGAAGGACAACTGAGGACCCACTGATCAATCAGCAACTGCTGCAGAAGCTGAACAGAGAGGGGGGCCTCTGTAGTCACTGCACCATGGTAGTGGGATCCTTTCAGCCAAGTAGTGCTGAGAGCATCATGCTAGCAGTGCTTTCTACACAAGAGCAGCCATAAAGGGCCTTTGTCAGTAGCCCTAGACAGCACTGCTGATGAATTGGCTGATCGAATGCGACATTTGACCAGAGTCTGGGCAGTATTCTGATGTTCTGGGGCCTCAGCGGTGCTGTGTGGGCTCACTGGGCCTGGGGCACAGGCGGCATTGTTGGGTCCTTCTGGGTCCCGGAGGCTCCGGGGTTGCCTGAGGTTCAGCAGCCTGCTGCCACAATGTGTTGCGGCGCCACACTTCTGAGAAGTATACTTGTGTACTCACTAAGCCGGCAAACTTTGCCCAAAGTAACAGTATATGAAAGCTAGTGTCGGAGTCAACACTGCGGCAGCATCCAGAAACAGCGGCGCTGCTTGGGCCCTTTCTGGTACCGTAAAAGCACTGCTTGAGTGGGGCCCACAACAGGCGTGCAGTACACCTGCCAGATGCACTGTGCACTGGTGGTTCATGCACAAGCTGGACCCTAAATGATTGCAGTGGCAGTTCCGTGACCAAGGAACAGCAACCATGGCCACTCATTGCACGCAACGCGAAGACAGCTGCACATATTTTGACAAGCAGGGCCATCCAAACCACCAAACACACTGCTGGAAACCAAGTGGGCAACTTGCCGGGCCCGCAGAAATCTCTGTGTTTCAACACTGCTCAAAATGAATATGTACCCACACACAACCCACCCATCTTCTGGCCATCATCGTTCACGGCATGCACTGATCAACCACAGCACAGCAGTCACACAACATCTCCAACTGCCAGCGTGCATCAGATCACCTGATGCACCAAGCAAGTCAGCAGCAGGCACCACTGCACATGCCATGGCTGTTCAGCGCATGAGAATACGAGACGACAACCAGGAGAGGGGCAAGTCACAGACAGATGGTGGGTGATGCAGGAATATAACAAACCCTAAACCCCATCAGTGATCTCCCCAAGCAACCAGATGCGTTTGCTGTAACCCCAGACTAGCTATGTGAAGTGTGCAGTGAGCAGTGCCGACTCACAACAGCCAGACCCCTGCATAATTTGGCAACTGGTCAGGCATGTTGCGCCACCATAACACTGTGGTTGCACATATTATTTTGGCTTAGGTTTAGTCCACATAGCCTGAAGCAGCCAACCTACGCAGATGCTGCTGCTGAAGATGCTCCGCACGCTCTGACCCGCAGCAACAGCTGCTGTAAGTGACAACGTGCATGAGCGAATTAGCAGCCAACGCAACATCCTCAACGTAAGTGTGTGTTGACCACGAGCATCAGGTGAGGCCCAGCCCGAAAGCAATTGCTGCTCTGGCAGCAAGCACTCCCCAGCAACACAGGCCTGGTTTACTAGCTGTCTGCCATGTCATCATTGACCTGGTTAGGTGGAACCATGCCTGGGATTGCCTGCAGGCGGGCCTGGGCCTCAGAAATCTTTGCAGCAGTCTCCTCAGCATACAACTGGTCAGTCTCAGCATTGCCAAACGCCTTGGTCTGCAGCAAAACAACAGACAGGATTGATGATGCTCACAGCAGAAGAGCAGCAGCAGGCTGCAACCATTGCAGCATGCAGCCTGCCGCAAGTATGAGCTCAAGCACTCAATGCCTTTGCAACATGCCATTGAGCAGTACAGTACATACACATTGCCGAGCCAAGCTTGGTTAGCACATTATATATATTTATATCAGCTTGATCCAGGCACGCAGCAACTCAGGGTGCACAATCAGTGGTCCAGAGGACATGGTGTGTTTGCTGCAGTGTTTGCAAAAGGTGGCCAACCACAACTGGACTCAGCAAACCTGTCAACCTGAAAGTAACCCACAGGTAAATGTGTACCATACTACTTGTATGATATATCATTAAAAAAGTGGCATTTTTGGGCAAAAGCAGTTGATATGCTGTTGGACACTCAGCAGCGTACCTGCACAAGGAAGTCCCGCATGTGATGTTTGAAGCCTCTCTTGTCCTCAATCGCCATCATGCCGGCAACAGCTGATTGGATCTGCACGGGCGTCATGTTGGGGAAGCTACTCGCCAACAGACTGCACACATACTCCTGGACAAAAGCTGCATTGTTTGGGTAGGCTGTTGGGCCATTGGCCTGTAACAGACGATCAGAGAGCAGCAGAGCAGGGCCTTGATTGCGGTGTTGCTGTGCTGTAGAGGTCGACAATGCACTACAGCTGGATGCGTGAGGACTTAGATGCATCAACGGGCAGACTATTCAAATTGCTTTGTGAGCCTGTGACGCAATCAACATTCCACCTGAACCGACCTGTCCAAGCATTGGGAGGACCTTACAGCAAGAAAATCATCCGAGGCAGATACCAGAAGGAGCTAGGGCATTGGGTGGAAGGCAAAAATCATTAGAGGCAGATGTCAAAAATAATTTGGGCATTGTATGGACTTTAGAGCGAACTATTGTCACAAAAGGAGGATACCAGAAAGACCAGATTGGAGAGGCAGGTGCGGCCAGCATCACTCACCGCTACGTCCCAGAGTGGCGCCTTGATAACTGCATCAGTCTTGACCAGGCTGAACAAGTGCATCAGGATCTTGCAGTGCAGCTTGAAGCCCGGCGTGTGGAAGGTGTCGGTCATCACAGCAAACACCTCACGTGTCAGCTGTGTGTAATACGTTTGGTGGAACTGAGTGGCAAAGTCACTGGTGGCAAATGACTTGAGCAAGTCCTGCAGAAGACAGGAAACAACCGCCAGGGGCAGAGCTGATGGAGTTGAGACATGTGCCTGCTGGCAATGGACGCACAGCATGGTGCATTGGCAAATTAGTAGAAGAGGGAAGATAGGGTGGTGCACCCATAAACCATCCATGGTGTATTTGCTGGCGCTTGTGGAAGCAATAAGTAATCTCTAGTCTCACTTGGCTGGGTGGATGTCTGGGGTGTTGCAATTGGTTGCAGGAACACGAGCACACTGGGCAAGGACTCACCTCCAGCAGCAACAGGCCAGTCTCCGCCACATTGCGCTCAGTGTGCCTGAATGCCCAGACTATACTGTCGATCAGCAGCTTCACTTGTGCTGGGTTCATTCCAAACATGCACTTGAAGCAGTGGTTGGTGATGGCATGCAGCAGCGAGAAGAACTTGAGCCGGTGGTCAGGGTAATCTTCAAAGTTGGTGGTGATCATTGCCAGGGTAGGTTCAAACACAGCCTGAAGCACCTGCAACCCAAAACCCAAGTGACACTCAGCTGGTATCACACTAACCGCCTGCAACACCAACATTAATATCAAGAGACGTTCAGGTTGTCCTTATCTCAACACTAGCCACGTCGCCTCACCCCTGCAAGGACATCAAATGCCTCCCAGGCAAGTCGACTCAGCGACAGCAAGCTCGCAGCTCATCGCACATGCATGGGATGCTCTGCAGCACAGCTCATGCACACCTCATGCACAGCAATATGCACAGGTGCACTGCTATTGAGTGCTGTCCGTTACCTGTGGAACCTCTGGCTCCATCTGACCCTTCAGCTTCCTCACTATAGCAGCAAACAAGCTGAGCACCTCAGCTTCACTGCAGGTACAGAAAGCAGGACAGGCAGGGGGAGCGTCAGTACCAGCGGTACTTGACAACATATGCAGAAACAAGTTGTCGCTGTTGCTTTATACTGTACTATGTACTTCAGTGTGCAGAGAGTCATTTTGGAACTTTGGAGGTATCAATGCACATGTGCCCTGTGCTTTGTGTCCGTGAGCAGACACTGTCATTCACACTGGATGGAGTTGGAAATCAACTCAAAACAAGGCACCTGGTGGCTGCATGCTGCATGCAACTGGTTTCACAAGCAGATATCAGTTGTAGCGTGCTAGCATGCCTTAATCACGTACTTGCGACAATTCGCAGGGTGCAAACACAAGTGAGTAAACTTCCTAGCTGAGTCAACCACACTGGGCAGCGCTATAGTTGAAGCTTGCTGTCCAGAGTACAGCAATTCTAGAGTTGGCTGCTACCATAGGCATCTTGCTCATGTGAACCAACAAAAGGCAAACCTGTCCTGCTGCTGATGCCTTGTCAATGGGCAGAGTTACATCTGTAACACTGACGCTTACTGCAGGGGCTGTCCAAGCAGCCCTCCACTGGTTGTGCAATCCACCACCACCCCACCTACGACCACCAAGCAACCAGAACAAAAAACTGTTGGACCCGTCACTTACCGTGCATCTGGTACGCTTGATGCATAATCTCCCAGGATTGGACCCATGAGGGCGGGGACAAACTTCTGCGCCAACAGCGACTCATTGTCGCACTTGTCCACGAAGACCTCAATCAGTCGCAGTATGCTCTTCTTCACACTGCATCAAAAGGTTGCAGCAACAGAAAAATGATACAGGCAGTCAAAGCTGGAAAAACTCGGTGTTAGCAGCTGCCAGCATAGTGTGCACAGCGCCTGCACCAGCTTCCTCTACAAAACGAGCACCATACAGCAGTCGAACCATCTCTCAGCTATGCCAAATGCGCAGCTGTGCTGCTAATGATGCAGCAAGTGAGATACCTGCAGCCCTTGGACGATCTGTGTGAAAGTCCTCCTCACCTGCGCATGTACTTCACGAAGCTACTTCGTGCTGCATGCGGCCCTCCTGTGGAAATGGCAGCTGTGACATCCTCGCTGTACAGCTTGTACAGCTGCAGCATTGAGTCTGCCATGTGCACCATCTGACTGAGGTACGGATCCCCCAAGCTGCTGCACACTGAGACGTTTGTTTGCAGCACATTCTGCAAGCTCTTGATGACCTCTTGCTGCTTTAATACTTCTCGGTTGACAGTTGCTTGGCTGATGATCTGAGACCAGATGCTGTTGGGTGGGCCCATCAGGCGAGCTAGGTACTCCTCGCGCTTAGCAGCATCAACTGCATGCAACACAATGCCATGGAAACAGTTGGTATGTTGTCCCCATACAGCTGCCAGCGTGGGAGAGGCGATCAGTCTTGCTGCAGCACAAGAGCTCTAATAATGAGCTCCATGCTTGCAGGGTTCCTTCTCAGGACGGTGCAGCAGCAAGAGCAGCCACCTGAGTTGACACTTTCATGCTGCTGAGGGTGGCATAGACATACAGAAGCGACAACTGCTGCAACTTTTTTTTTAGTGTTGCTAGTCCCTTTAGCCATATTCAATACAACCATCCACAACACTCAGTGCATCTATTCTTCGATTGCCTCCAAAATGCTGTTGCAGATTCAATGCTGTAGATATAGGGCCATATCAATGTGACTGAAGGCTAGTCGCATCAGCCGACTTTCATACAATCTGAACACACAAGTGGAATGTAAGGCCACAGGGCCCGTACTCGTCTTGCTTACCTTCTGCACCGACCATGAGTCCAACTGACTCAAAGAAGCTGTGAATCTGGTGCGGCTGCAAATCTTGAATGATGGAGGTGAGATTGTCTAGCAGCTCTGCAACAAACGGCTGCTGCTCCTGCAGCTGCAGTACCACAAACTTGCGCTTGCACTTATTGCTGATCTTCAGGAAGGTGTCACAAGCCATGTCCTGCGTAGAAGATGGTGCAGCAGCAATGTCAGGCTTGTGAACCCTGAAGCTGTTCCCTGGTTTTGGACCCTGTGTGTCAATGGCCTCTCAATAGCCCCTGACACCAGCAATGAAGTCAAACTGTGAATCAATGTGACATTTATAGCTGCTGAAGGGTTTGACCAAGCTACAACTTTCACCTCCAGATCCAAAAACACAGAAACTTAAGACCAATTTGCAGCACAACTGACCTGCACTCCTGGGTGGGTTTCGTGCATGAACTCAAACAGCTTGTTGACAACAGTCTTCAGGAACTTCCAGTGTGCTCGCAGGAACTTGGGGTACTGCCCCACAACATACCTGCAGCAGGACGGCGATAGAAAGAGCTCACCAACCTCTTGTACACAGTTCTGATGAGCGTGTACACACATAATGACAGCGGTCTTGTGAAGCAACAGTAATGACAATGATCTTGTGAAGCAACAGAAAAGATCCAGCAGAGAATCAATTGGAATGCTCCCAAAACAGTGGTGCTGAGTAAATCAGCAGCAAAGCTGCAGACTGTCGACTGTGACTGCTCATTGAGCTTCACATGGCGGAGAAGGCGAGATCCTGCAGGCCCAACACTGCAGTGGTGGCTGATGAAGGAAAACTCACATGATGTTTGATGCAATCACTGCCTTGTTGTCCTTCCCCCTTGTGATTTCACATAGATTCAACAGGTCACGGATGACAGTGACCAAGAAGCGATTTTCTTGCTCCTCCTACGCAAATACAAACATGACAACTGAACTTCCAGAAGCAGCGGCAGCCAAGCCTGAAGCTTGCCTGTGCATAGGACAGCCAAGCGTGGGTTGATGCTGAAGTCCGCAGAACTGAGTAGTCTACTGCAGTACTGACCCAACAGCACCTCTAACGGTCTTGTGATGAATTGCTCAAAGCTGCTGGCAGCATGACAGCGCCCTTCATCCTCTCCTCTTCCCCTTCAAACCCACTGGTAAAGCCTGATTTGGATCCAACATGCATGTGCTGCTGCACAAAGCGCATGCAGTGAGGCATCAAACTCACATGCATGCTGCCGCTGATGCTGCCGATGGCCCAGCACAGTGTGTTCAAGGCATCCCAGGTCCAACTGCCGCCCATTTGACTTCTCAACTTCTCGAGCATCTGATACTCTGTGTCCTCATAGTCCAAATGACTGAGGTAGATGAGCGTCTCACGCATGGTGCGGTACTGCATGAGGCCGTCATTGTCCTTGAGGGTCTCACGCACAATCTGCCCATTCTCATCTTCAACAATGATCACTTCCTGCGATCCAAAGAGTCCACAAGTGGTGAACACAAGCCCATCTTCTTCTGATGTCGAAGGGAAGCTAAGAGACCGTCGACCACCATGTTAAATCGGCACAACACCATGTTAGATCTGCACGAGGGGCTGCTTATGCATGTAAGACCAGGGAACTCAGGACAATGTGGTACCACAGCTGTGGGTGTCCGTGACAGTCCTCTGTATGTTCCAACCTGGCCAACTCACCTCAGGTTTGGCCATCCTGTTGATCATCAAGGCACGCAGCTTGCTGAGTACCCCAGAAAACAGCTGCTTCCTGGCTGCCCCCTGAGCTGCCACGCCATTGGCACCAGCAGGAGACCCAAATGAAAAGTTGCCGTCACCAGAAGCTGCTGCGGAGCCGGCCAACCCCCCTGCAGCAGCCATGGAAGCCTGACACTGTGTAGTGTACACATCAGCCACGAAGACATTCCAGTAGTCCAGGCAGGTTTTGAGCACCTCGCGGTCGTCTACGTAGCTGATGTTGATGAGGTTTTCCAGGCCCAAGAGAAGTGCTTCATGCTCAGTGGGCTGGGTCTCCAGATACTGGACGTGGTGCTGCACAACATGGGAAAAAAGCAACTTCAATCTTGCCATTGTCACACTTCTGTTGGAGTCGAATACAACCTTGACACAGCACCCCATTTGAGCACAGTCCATCACGAACAGATGGACAAGTCAGCAGCACAACACAGCCGTTTGCCTCGAGTTTAATGTGACTGATGCGAGGGCTGCTACAGAAGAAGACCACCGGCATGAACAAAAACTACACCAGCTACTGCAGTACCACAGCAACCACCACCTAACTTTGCCGGCCACTCAGATGCTCTGTAATGAGCCTACCTTGAAGAAACCAGTGTAGAACAACCCCAGGTTCTGCACAAACACCTGCTGGTCATCAGTGCCATTTTCATATGCTGCCTGGATATTCGTGTTGGGGGGCAGGATCTGCACCAACTGCTGAGTGAATGCTCTGTAAAAGCTGGCAAAGTGGCTGTCAAATTCTGCTGGCATTTGCAGTTGACCGATCTGCACGACAGGGAGACCAAGACAGTGCATGTCAGCAGCTTCTCCTGCTACAGGCCCAACCTGCTAATATCTTACAGTTGGAAACCTCCGCTCATTTAGGAGCCATGCACACCCATTTCAGCACCACACACAAAGCCTCTGGCAGGTGGTCAGTTGCAATCCAGACAGCGTCTGAGGGCCATGCAGCACGCTGTTCGTGTCAACGGTTGCTGACAGTACAGAGCACAGTATTGAGTACAAGAAATCTGGGATGATCAAGATGACTGCTGCTTCCAACAGGCGGAGCCAGCCCCTGGTGGCAACCCACCTCGGTCAAACACTGCAGCGCCACATTCCTGAAGGGTGCCTGCGGGAACATTGCCAGCAGCGCCTGCACCAGCTGGCCTTCAAAAATGTAGCCAGGTGGGATCCATGACAGGTAAGCTGCCAGAGCTGTGAGAGTGGCGCGGATGAGCTCTGTCTTCCGTGTGTTGCTGAGCACAAATATACACAGCTCGTGGATTGACCGGAACTCGTTGTTGAGGGTCTGCTTGAGCTCTCGAGTTTTGGCCTGCAGATGCACAGCCAGGATGCAGAAGTCAGGGAACAAGCACGCAGTAGCCATGGTCAGGTGAAAGCTATGCTGCAAAAACAGCATTGCTAGCTTGCTGGGTCCCAATGCACTGCGTAAGGTGTTACATACATTTCGTGTGTGTACATAAGAAGGAAATACCCTGATGCAGGAGACTGCTACTGGCGAAGGGTCCTCTTATGCATTAACTTTCCAACATGTGCTTGATAACAACGCCAAGCAGGCAAACAGCAACAGCACGGGTTCCACAGGCCACAACTGCTGCAGATCTGGTTCCAGTTAATAGACAAGCATGCCGTGACAGCCCGCTGCATGCAGGGCAGTATACCTGTGTCAGCTCCCCTCTGCTGAAGTCAAACACTTCCTCACTCAGCAGCTTAAGGATGTACATGCTGTTCTCACACAGCGTCTCATTGGTCTTGCTGGCTGCCACAATGTCAGGGATGAAGCTTGGCCACTTGTGTGGCCAGTCCTGCAAGGCAGGAATCAACACACTCAATGCTTGGAGTCCAGGTCAACCAGCGACCATATATTGTATATGTTGTGCAGCTGCCTTCCTTGTCACACGAGCGCTTTTCCTGCTGTCCCTCTCGACCCGTACCCCTAAACAGAGGATTCTGCTGATGCCGCCTACTGTCGGTATGCTGTACAGCATGGCTGCTTGCAGGACTGACACTCCTGCTTTGCTTTGCCCGCTGCTGACATACTGTGGTGAAGTCCTTGAACTCACTTCACTGCTGCATCAATATGGTAAACGACTGTTGTTCCACATGACCAGTGCTGCTTGCAAACATGGCCTTGCAAACGACTGTAGCGATGGATTACATCTGCCCCTTTCTGTGGTCTCAAGTTGCTATGAAAGCCCACTGCTTGAGCACCAACTGCTGGGCCAAGCCATACCTGCTTGAGGATCTGAACCAAGATCAGGTTCAGCTTGTTGACAAAAGTACTTTGGCTCCTGTACTCCTGCTCACTGGTGGTGCTGTATTTGATGATGAGGTTGGATACGTATGTTTTGATTCCCTCACGCTGCTCAGCTGGCAGTGCTGCCCATCTAAACTTGATCACAGACTCCAAGATCTACAGTTCGACAACAAACAGCCAGGATCATTGTTGACAACAACAAAGGAATCGCTCCAATGTGCTTGTTCAAGTATGAGTGTAAATGCTGTGTGCACATCAGCTACCACTTACAAATATGCAGGCTGCAGTTTGACAGACTAGGTCAATGCAGCTCCAGGATGGGACTGTTGAGTACTTCATAGTTGATTACCCTCACGTCAATGCATCAGACGATTCATGCTGGCAATGGGCATGTTATTCAACACACTCAATAGGGTGATGGCGCTGCAATGAGCCTTTCACACCTGTAAGGCAAAGTACTTTGTTTGCTGTGTCTTGGCCTTCTCCAAAATACTGTCCACTCTAGTCCAGGCTTCCGGATGCTCCTGAAATGCTTTGAGCACTTTCTCTGCTGCATCTCTCTGCAGGTAATGATGGGCGTTGGGCACTCCAAGAACAAGCTCTTCGTCCATGCACGCTCACAGCAGTGCTGATGCAAGAGCTAGTTTGTGCATATGCGCATCCATCTGAGGGCGCAACTGGCCCCAACAGCACATTGAAAACGGCTGATCTATCAAGCGCACGCGCGAACGCACCGCGTCGCCATGGCGCACACATAGACAGGTGAAGGTGGTGATCGGTTGGAACACTGTCAACCCATCCCTGGTATGCACGATTGCGTACCTGATCCGGGGTACCAGTGCCATAAAAGACGCCTACAGTGGTTTCGAGCAGCTCCACATTCATGGGCTGGCTGAAATCCATCAGTGCATTCGCCACCTCTGCCATGATGCTCGACAGGCCTTATCAAACAGATATGATATACACTCAGCGCAACATCACAGCGACAACTTCCGTTGCACCTAGCACTGACAATGAATCTGCCTCGCACAGCGACAGCCACAACGCATCAGCAATGAACCAGCAGGATGAACCATTTGCTCCTCACATGGCGACTGCCTGTCACCTCCTTTGAAGCACACCGACTTCGCCTGTCGAACCACCAGGACGCTTGAACTGCTAAACCCAAAGCAGTCGGATTATGCTGATTGGATTGCAGCCATGTACCACATGCATGTGCACAAGGCTTTATTGGCAGCAGCTCTTGCACAGTCAATCGGGAAGTGGCCCTTGAAAGCCTGGAGCCTGTACCTGCACTCACTGTTCCTACAAGTGAAGGTGCCCTTGGTGACTTGTTCACAGCATGGTCTGCTGCCTCCTGCTGCATTCAGAGGTTATGTACGCTGTAAGGAGTGCTATCAAACAACATGCTGACAGCGCAGGTTGCTGCAACCTTGACATAGGCCAACGAATCACTTCACAAAGGCAGGCGTAACTGCCGTAACCTCTCTGATGGCACAGCGCCGTTTGGAGGAGCTCAAGGTGATAATCAGCATCCCATTGTGGCGCAGCATGGCATGCTATCGCAACTGCCAGGCTTCGCATGGACATGAAGATTATCTGGCAACAGCAGCACAGGGATCAGCATGCAACCAACCACTGCGTGCGTTGCCGCTTGATATGGCGGACTGCCAGTTGTGCGGCAGAACATCTGGTCAGAGGCTTGCAAGCGCCCACTGCAGCAGGCTTGCTGTCATGCTTCAAGTTGTACGCTTCGAGGTTCCAAAGCATGCTAAAGCATCTTGACTTGTTATGCCTGGATGAAAGCCACTGGAGCTGGAGATAAGGCACATTGATGGCACAAGCAGCACATTTGGCAGCTTGTGAACAAGGTATGTACCCCTTCCAGTATCTCTACTTGCGTCGTACCATGGTGCCCTCCTACTAGTCTCAAAGTGCAGAACACATTGCTGGTTGGCTTGGGACTGCAGCAGCAGCTTAACATAAGACTGCTGCTGACGCTTCGCTCCGAGCGATAAGACATCACACGCACCACCAGGGACTCAATAGCTGGTCAGAACAGCATATGCTGCAGCTATCAGTCACACTCCTGCTGGCAGAACGTATAGCAGACAACCAGTTGCTCATGCAACTATCAACAGCTACCTACTGAACAACAGTCACATCACACCACCCAGTCCTCAGATACCATATGCAGCAGCCCTCACAACTTGGCCACAAGAGACGTGTATGTATTGCATGTTTATTACAATTTACAGCCTCAGTAAGACTTATCTCTGCGGTTGTCAACAGCTGAACATGTTCTGAGATCTAAATAGGCCCACAGCTGTGCATCACTTGCACATGTCCTGCAAGAAGCTTACATCTGAATGATGGTTGAGTTGGCCGCACCACCAGACGGGATGCAAGGAAACGACAGTGATTAGCAATGTCAGCCTGCAGAGCAGAGATATTCTTATACTTTGTGAGCTGACTGCAGAGATAGGTAACCTTGATGGTGGTCAGCAGCATGCTGTGTGCTTTAAAGGCTGTCATCGCTTGTGCTGTACTATTAGAGTGCCCTAGCAGTACATGTGCTGTTGTACTATACAGCACAAGCAAAGACAGTCACGAGAGCTGGCACAACTCATCATATGATGTTTATTGCAGTCTTCTCGAAGGACATGGAACCCACTTGCTGGGCAGATACACATAGGGACTGCCCTGAGCAGGTCGCAAGTTTGTATGATCACCACTGTGTGAAACATTGCAGCTGCAGCAATTGCTGTCCCCATACACTTAAAGGGTACAAGAAGCTGCTGCAGCATGCCATATGATATTCGTAAGCCGAGTCAGGCCACCACGGGGTCTGCATGTGTGTCACCAGCCTTTGACCTGAACCCAGTCCCGTCAAGCAGACGTACTGGGTCCAGGGTGCAGCATTGCAGTACTTGCTTATTAGCAAAGAAATAAGAATGCAGAAAATATCCTGGTCAAAGCCACACTCAGCTCTTAAAATGCCAGTAACCCCTAGGTCTATCAAAAAACACAAGGGATTCCTTCAAAGACACTATGGTGGTTCCCGTTGGCAAATGCAGCTGCAGCCTATATAGGTTGGACCAACTTATGACTCTAATGATCATCAGCAGATGCATATTGATTGCATATTGTAAAAAATAAATGAACCTTAATATGTGGCATGTGCACTCAACAAGCCATTGTTCAACCAATCATTCAACCGTTCATTTGACTGACAGTGTCGTTCAACCAATCATTCAACCTACAGTGTTGTTCAACTTGTACACATCTTGTACTCAACTTATCATTCAACTGAATGATGACTACACGTTTTGCATATGCAGTTGGCTTGCATCACTAAGACCATGGGCTACGATGGACTGGACCAGAACTTGACAACAGATCGGGTCCAACCCTGTGCATTAAACGTACGCATTGCTGCATTGGAGCCCATACTGCCCAGTAGCTTGCCCCACACTCCCAAATATACTCCAGTAGGCACTTGTACTACACGGACAAAGAACTCAGCATGTCCACCATACAGTGGTGCATAGACAGACGTTGCGAGGCAACTGCCATCCTTCTGGTGTACCACCATATGCGGTACCAGGATGTCTTGAGGTGCCTCAAAGCCCGCAGGTTGCAGGGCGACTGTTGCTTCGTGCCAAAAAACAAGGTGTCCAGGCTTGTTGCGTTGCTGCTGTTCCCAAACAGGGTTTATGTCAGCCTTGATTATGATGTAAGCCGGGGCAGAAGAGCTTGGCTGCCAAGTGGACAGATTCCACTTGATCATCGTACCCAATGCGGCCTGTTCAATGTAGTGGCCGTGACATCCATCGTCATCTTGCCAACTGGCAGTACGGTTAACACCACCATTGAAGCCAGGTGCTGGTGATGGTGAGCTCACAGCAAGAGGGACGGGGCTGTTATCCGCTGCTGTGTTGCCACCATTTGGTGTTGGTGATGAATCGCCATAATGTGATGGAACTGTATCTCCATATGGTGATTGCGAGCTCTCAACAACAGGGACAGGGCTCAGTTCAGCAGATAGATCATCTGCTGCTGTGTTGACACTGTCTGCTGCTTGCAACAGTGAGCTCTCAACAGGGCTATCAACTGATGCTGGTTTCCTTCCTGTCTTCCCTCTCTTTGCTGCTGGAGGTTTTACTACTGCCTTCCCTTTGTTTACTGCTGGAGGTTTTACTACTGCCTTCCCTTTGTTTACTGCTGGAGGTTTTACTCCTGCCTTCCCTTTGTTTGCTGCTGGAGAACTCACTTTTGACATAAGCCTTGTAATCTCAGAACTGCTGAGTGAGGATGATTCAAATGAGTGGCTTTTCCCTGGTAGTGTGCATGATCTGCTCCCATTGGGATATTTATATGGGGAGGAAACCTCTACGCCCACCAGAAGGGGGCAGCTTGTAGAGTTTTTGTTGAGGCATACAATTACCAGGTACATCTTGATATTAGCACAGATGAGAGGCTGCGACTCAAAGCTGGCACATGTACTTGGGGACAATGTCGACCAATCGCTGATGTCATCATTGTACTTGGTCCCAGGACCATAGCCGACATGTACTGCAAATTTGGAGCCATCCTGCAAAGAGACAGTGTCACAGAATGTTACCCATGTATGCACAAGTGCCGGCAAGAGGCCGCCTCTTTAAGTGATCTAGATAGCTGATTCAACTGTTCTGGGCCAGTCTTACTTGTGATGCTCCAGTTGAGATGGGTATACACGTTTGGCTGTTGTGACCAGTACAAACCTTGGTCTAGAATGCCAGAGTTTATATGCAGCTGACAGACACACAGTGCAAGGCATACATGTATACATTCATGTAGCATAACCCTTACTCCATGTTAGATAGCAGCATTGCATCACACAAGTCAGGATTGAGCTGCCAGCTTCATGGCATGAACGCAACTGGACACCATGCACTTACTGTTGATTGTACAGTGTACCTCATCTGGTCGATATTCTCAAAGGTGTACAGCAGAGGAGCTGCGACAGAAAACTTTCTACAGCCGGCACAACTGTCTGTACATGAGCTGTTGACGGCAGACGCAGCTCGAAGTCTCCTGTGGTGGGATCTTGGTGATACCCTCTGCAGCTGGGAACGAGCTAAAGGTGGCCCATTATAGGGGCTGTTGTGGCTGCCTATCTCTTTATATCTCCCTATGAGCCCTTGTGAGCGGTGCACAGCAGTGTATGCGGCAAGACTTGGATTTACGGTGAGCGGAGTGTGGGTTGTACTGCTAGAAAGCTTAGATTCAGAATTGGACACTGCAGCCAGGACCAAAACTGCCAAAACCACACATTTGTGCATTGTTATTGTTTGTAATGCTTTATAAGAGGGCAAACGGCGTATGTCATGCAACAAGTTGTTTCGTGTTGGCCAGGCTGGCTGTCATATTAATCAGAATCAGTATGACTGTCTTTGCATTTGTTGTAAGCCAATAACGTCCTTATCAAATAGCTCGCCGCTCGAGCGCCATATGACGCTCTGGCTGTTGCATTGTGACAAGACGAGGCGCACGTGACTGTTGTGTGCGGACATCGAGTTATGTTATTGATTCCTCAACTAGTTTATAATAATGGTGATACGAAAGCTCGACTCTCCTTATGTAACTCTCATTCCCTCCCACTGCTCAGCAGTTTCGATAGTGCCAGACGAAGTAAAATCACTGCAAAGACGCCAAAAAAGTGAATTCAAAGACCATGTCTTGATCACGACTGCTCCTCCTGCAGCAGCCAACTGCAACAGCAGCAGCAGGACGGCCAGATTTGAGCATGTGGCGTGCTTGCGCTTGTAGCGTCTCTGCTATACAGCACATAAGGTATGTTGCAAGTAGACAGTATGCTGATGCGTGCCAGCAGCGGTCCTCAGCACAGCGGTGGCCTCTGACATTCACTGGTACTTGTTGCAGTCACCTACCACGGCGGGCGGTTGCCTGTCACTTTCCTGCCGACTCACTTGCCGCACCGTCGTCTCTAGTTATACAGCAGACTCGTCAACCATTCCAACCACCGCAGCTCGCTGAAACAGCCTCAGAAGCTCAACAGCAGCCACCTGGGCTGCTACTGCTGTGGCAGGCGATCCTGCACAGCAGCCCTGCATCACCGTGCAACAACCAGCGCCACGGACTCAAATTATATGGTTGTGCATGTATAACCCACCAATTCTGGGGCAGAGGGTACAGGACCAAGATCAATAGGCGCCACATCCCTGCAGATGCGCCTGATGCAGATGACAGCGGTAGTCATGGAGGAGCCCATGCTCAGCTGAGGTTTGCTTACAGGAAACTACTGCGCGATCCTGACCAAGAAATGGCCGACCCCATATTGCAGCAGCAGCAGAAAGGTCAGCAGCGGATGATACCACAAAGCAGACCGAGGGGAAAGCAGCGGCTTCAGTGGGAAGCTTCTGACTCAGACAACGAAGTGCAGGAGACAGCAAGACCCTCAGGCTATAAGCAGCAGTCAGGTAGAAAACGCAAGTGGCAGCACAGCAGCTTTGAACACGAAACCATCCACCGGCAGCCACAAGCAGGGCACCAAAGCCAGCAACAGCAGTGGCGACAGCAGCCAGACAGCGGCACGAGGAAACAGCAGGACTGGGGATGGCAAGCACAGCAAGAGACACATAGCAGCAGTGAACAGCAACAGAGAAGCAGCCAATGGGATCATGCTGGCAGCCAAGAGGTCAGCGCCAGCCAGAATGCAGCAGCCGTGACAGAACAGAGCAGCCGTGGTTCAGGCAAGCCACGAAGAGCCACATCAGCAGCAGCAGCTGACTCCAAGGCACTTGATCCAGCAGCCCTCACAAAAAGTATTGGTAGAGCCAAAAGCCTGCCAGAGCTGCAGAAGCTGTTGCTTGATCACAAGGACCAGCTGCAGCAGATCAATGTATGTGCTGCCTTCAAAGCAGTAGTGCGCCTGGCAACCAAAGCCAACAACAGCGGTAGCAGCAGCACCAGCAGTGTTTCTGAAGTGGGCAGAGCTGCCAGTAGCATTAGGCCTGATGCTGCTGCCCTGGCGATTATGAGGCAGCTGAGCAGCAGGATGCAGACACAAATCAGGACAGCAAGGCCCTGGGACTTGGCACAAGCAGCATGGGCTTGCAGTAAGGTAAACAGACTAGCATCTCACCAGATTTTGCATTGCTTCGGTAGGCAAAATTATTTGATATCGCAAATTGCAGTCGCAGGTGCCCCCCTTTCTGCTTCTGCAGTTGGAAGCCATGCATAAATGAACAGCTTTTGCAGCCTTGCCAGCAGTAACGAATTGGCGTTGTATGCGCGTGCATCATTCTGATCGTTTGTTGCTTTACAACTCACCATGAAGTTCATCTGCTGCTGCACTTGTCACTGGTCCCACAGCTGCAGTACCGGGAGCAAGCGCTGCTGAATGCCATAGCACAGCAAGCCATTCGCAAGGCACCAATCTTGCTCCCTCAGGACATTGCACAACTCGCCAGCGCCTACTCTCGCTTACAGTACCCCCACAAGCAGCTGCTGCAGCTCCTGCAGCAGCAAACCCTATTGAAAGCAGAGGGATTTGAACCCTGGTCCCTGGTGCATACAGCATGGTCACTGGAGATGGCTGGTGCTCCTACCAATTACATGCTGGAGTTGCTGACAGCCATTTCACAGCAGTTGGGCCCTCAGCAGATCAAAAAGCTGCAGCCCCTGGATGTGTCAACGCTGGTGTGGCTTATGGCCTCTCATCAGTACTACAATCAGCAGCTCCTAGAAGCACTCGGACAGCAGCTGCCTGCTCAGATAGCCCGCTACCCGCCAGCAGCAGTAGCCCAAGTCTTGTGCTCAGTGGCAGGTTTAGGCTACTACGATCCTGACCTGGCTGCAGCAGGCGCCACAGTGGTGCAGCAGCAGCTTGTGGATCAGCTGTACAGCCCAAAACAGGTTTCGCAGACGTCCTTTGCGCTTGCAAAGCTAGGACACGCAAACCCAGAACTTCTGGACACTGCTGCTGCTGCTTTTGTTGGCAGCAGTGCAGGCAGGTACTCTCCTGGTCTGTTGTGCATGATGTGCTGGGCAGCGCTGCTGGGTGGCTACAGGAGTGAGAAGTTCACTGAGAAGTTGGTGCAAGAGAGTCTCAGCCAACTGCCACAGTTCACTGCCGATCAGGTGAGGGGCCTAGGCTTGCACAGGGGTGGTTTGTGCAACTACTAACAGCATTGCTGGGTCATACCAGGCAGGTATGATCAAGCTGATGGTCTGGGTCTAGTTCCATATGACGAAGTTAGTTGCCATCTGCAGCCTCTGCAGTCTGGTGTGAGTACCATACTCAAGCTGCAACACGACTCTCCAAAACCCAAGGTTGAAATGGCTCTTCGGCTCTGAAGACGAAGCTTCATGTGATCCTGCCTGTGTTTTGTGCCTGCAATTCTGCCCAGATGGCCTCAATCATGCGAGGGATGTTCAGGATGCCCGGCTGGTCTGAGAGCCCCAGGATCATGCAGCTGCTGTCATCTGCAGCAGCACAGCTGCCACAGCAGCTGCCAGATATGGCGGTGTCGGTGCTGGAAAAGCTCATTGTTGCACTCAGCAAGCAGCATCACATCCTGCAGCGCTTTGTCTCGCAGCAGCAGCAGCAGCAGCAGCTGCAGCAGGAGGAGGAGGAGAAGAAGCAGTTTGCAGCAAGCGCTGAACTTGTAGCTGTTGGCAGTGGCTCTGTGGAAAGCGAGCGTGATCAGCAACAGCAGCAACAGATGGAAATGCGGGTGCTGCTGCAGCAGTGTGGACAGGAGTGGTTGCAGAGGCAGCAGCAGCAATTGAGTAAGGTGACCCAAAAGCAGGTTCACGATGTTACAGCAGCACTGGCAGCAGCAGGGTTGACAGAGTTAGCAGCATCAATCGAGCAGGTGAGAGGCTCACATGAGAGGCTCACATGTTGACTGGTCGATCGCCATGAGGCGTAACGGTATTAATGTTGACTTGTGAGGGCCCCAAGCCAGGTGCCTTGATGTGAGGCTGTGTCTTTGTATGCAATGGGGTCAGAATGTCCATTGCTCAAGCAGTGGTTCTCAACCTGCGGCATGCAGAGATGTCCTGTGATTACCAACAGCACTGCAAGTGTAGTGAATGCAGCATAAGCTGCATTGAATGCCAGGCTCTATCTGTTATGCAATCATGTTGTCTGACTGCACATTCTGCAGGCGCAAAGCAATCCGCTCAAGTTGTACCCGCAGGAAGGCAGTGGTGCGGACTTGCAGTACACATCAGCAGCAGATCCAGCACAGTTGAGAGTGCCAGCAGCAACAGCTGCTGCTGCTGCACAGCAGGGCTCCTGGTTGGATAGCTTTGTTGCCAACGAAGTTGATAAATGACACAGAGCCGATGAGTGTGGGCTACCAGCACATGGGTCTTCTTGACTGTGTCTCGTGTGCCGGCCTGTTATGTTGATTGCTGCAGCAAGGACAAAGGCAGCTATGCTGATCAGCAATGAAGTAGGCCTGCCCAACACTGCTGGCAGGAGCTGTGGCGCAGCAGCTTAGGAGAGAGCAGCAGCAATAGCATTCAAAAGCCACCACAGTTCACGCAGTTGCTGAGACTGCTGTCAGTGATACATGAGAACGTTGAGGCATTGCTAAGAAACAACTGTGACAGAGATCGAGATTGTCATGACAGCCTGTGCAAACTGCAGCAGCCTTTCCTAATGGTTTCCAAGTTATCGAGAGGCTCTGATGGCCTGAGACATTGGATGTTAAGGGTGTTGAGCTATACAGATATGCTCAAAGCACCAGGCTGGTAGCTTTCAGAGCGTGATTCTGCGCACCTTATAGACTTCACGCAAGCTAGCACCATCAGGCGTCTGACTGAAATGCAAAACGTCTACCTTGCAGTCAGGAAGATCTGCTGGTGGTTCTGCTTATAACTGTAGGCTCGTTGCAAGCTCTGGAATTATAGAAGTCATGTTGAATTACTATTATTTGGTGTGCCACAGTAGCTCTTCTTCAGTACTCTTCTTCAGTAGGTTACCGTGTCACCAGGCAGTGAGTATCACCGACGTACCTTGGGCGAGGCAAGCAGGCTGCGACGCGAACAGAGTATAAATTGGTTGCAAGTTGCTGCTGTTCCTTTGGACACATCTTTTGGAAAGCGCCGTGCATCGTGGGTCTCATCAAGACTGCAGCAGCACGGACTAAACTGTTGTGTGAACTTCCTCGACTTGCAAGCAAGACAGCCGAAGACGCTTTGCTGCAAGTCTCATAGCTGCAGCCTGCTTTATTTACCCTTGCCCGCAGTGTGTGTAGCTCCTGCACAAGTGTAGACTGATTGTAACCAAGGTGACTCACTGTGCCTTGTGCTGTCTTCAGATGTCCACGCCACAAGACATTGATAAGCGGATCAAAGAGATCGACAAAGAGAAAATCTTATATAAATTGATGCTGGACAGCGCTGATGCAGATCGAGCAGATGGCATCCACAAGATCCTCAATGTCCTGGACCAAGAACGAGCTGAACTGGTAGAGAAGAAAGCAGCAGCTGCCAGTGGTGAGTTTAGTTACTGATGCATGATGGGCCTAGCTACAACCCGTCTTGCAACACATCCAGTACAGCCTTGGCAGTGAGGCTGTTGAAACAGAAGACAAATTTGCTGTTCTGGGGCATGTTCTGCTCAGCCATGCTGGCCGATGATCATTGAATGGCTTGGGGGTGGATAAAACAAGCCCAGGCATTTGCAGACTGCCCTCTCAACGGGCTGTTGTATCTTTTTCCTACTAGTAACCACAAACAGGGGGGAGGGTGTAGATACTTATATCCTACCATGTTGTATACCAATACCAATATACCAATACAAGTGGGGGACTCCAACCCCTCCCGGCACTAGCCTATGTATACATGGTGCACCAGGCTGTATATGTGTGGAGTATCTCTGCGAGACTGCACCCAGCCAGCTGATCAGCTCATGAGCATTGTCCTCCAGCCAGGCTTCTGCAACACCACTAGGACCTAAAGTCATATTGCAGCAGACTGCCTCTGCCAGCATAATTCGGCGCACAATGCACTCTCATCTGTAGATAGCTAGGCCGCTTGGCTCAAGCTGTTCAACAGCATGATGCTGCCGGTTCAGTGATATGGATCAATACCTGTCGTGCATCACCCCAGTTGCACAACATCAACAGCAGTGCTATGAAGAATCTGGGGCATCAATTGTTGGAAATAGACGAATTGACTGGAGTTCAGATCTTGGCAGGCCGGTGCACTGATGACATCAACACTATTATGCAATGCAAACGAGAATACAGAGAAGTTGTGGCGGGGTTGGGGGGCGCTTTGACTGCATGTGCATGTGAATGGCATGCATTCTTGACGAACCCAGGTGCAGTAGCACAGCTCACTATAGTTAGCTAACGGCAATCTTGTCTGTTTTTTTGCTACAACCATGGGCACATCTGCATGCATATGCATACAGATGTGTCCTTATTGTACTACCATCTTCACGATCACTGAATGCTCACGTTGCATGTGCTCTGCAGGGACTTCCTGAGCGTGTCTCATGCCTCCAAACCTGAATATGGACATAAAATCTGTCGCAGAAGCCACCTCCTGTTGTTCATAATTTGGTCACAGCAGTCTGCGTGACTATATGGTGGATTGTTGTCACAAGCCACCGTGTCGGTGACCCAGCATGTCGGTCAGTAGCTCAGCTACTGACATCTGTGCTGTGGCAAATTAACTGTACAACTAATTGCTTCACTACTTAGAGACAGTGGTGTTTGCAGCTGATATAGCTGCTCTCTACTTCACTGTAGTCGTTGCCTGGAGAACGAGCCCGCCGGCGAGTAAGGGAATCGAGGTGGTTGACAATCAGCCATAATAATTCACACCCAGTCACCAACCTATCACTCAGGCAATGCCTGAAGAAGAAGAAGAATAACCCTTTCCGGCCGCAAGGCCTTTGGGAATATGTTCTTGGTGGCTCAGCCACACTGGCACACCAAGAGTAGACCACCCTCAGGGGCGCCTTCAAGGCAGAAAAGCCCACTCAGTGGGGGTGGTATTCAACCAACCTACGTGATGATATGACTCATATCATGTCATAGCTGAGATACACACAGCAGAACTCCAACACAAGACACACTGAGCATGGAAGGCTGTGAAACCCAACAGCCATTTTGCAGCAAAAGCATTGCACAACAGATGTGACATGGCAGGACTCAACGACAACAATAGGTCACGGCGGACGTAGCACCACAAAGTGGGCAAACCTTACCACCGCAGCCAGGAACTGGTACAATGACATATGATGAGCTTGTGCTGTCAGGAACAAGGACAATGTGGGCTTCAAGAAATCCAACTGCGGGTACATATCCCGCACATGTTGCACACCAGCACAACTCAAGATAACATGTTGTTCATGACCAATAACATCTGCTTCACACATATGGCATTTCCTGGACAAGTAATCAACCCGCAACATGGAGTAGTGACTAGCCGAAAAAGGAGCACACGCACAATAAATCTGGGCATGTTTGGTCATCACTCAGGCAATGCCTGAGTGCTGACCAAACATGCCCAGACGTTGGACAATCCAAAGCTCGGCGCAGCCAAGCGACGAACCAGCTTCATAGCCCTCTTTGGGGGTTGCTGGCTCAGCAACCACCCAGAAACCTATGTGACATGCCATGCTTGCATGGCATGCCCAGCTTGCACAATCAAATACTGCACATTAAGTACTGGATAATACTGAACAGATACATCAACACACCTGACCGACACACAGGCACACCAAGACACCTGGGCCTGACAAGTCTCACCTGCAGAAGTTGATGCCCCTGTTGCTTATTGGGTGGGACAATATATACCAGGGGGAAACAGGGGGCAGGCACCAGCGGTGGCAGTCAGCTGCTGCAGTTGCGAAGCATTGACAGCTGTAGATCCACCCAGCTGTGCATCATAAACAGTCACTGCATGGGCAGTGCATGCAAAGGATGGCGGGCAAGGATGCTGGCTGCAGCACAAACACAACTGCTGAGGAAAACTACTGAAACAGCAGGGGTGCACAGCAGTGTCTAGCACCAGAGGATGCTGGGGGACCCCTGCTACTGTCAATGATTCTGTACAGTGCTATATGGTGTGCAGTGCAGTCCAGGACAAGCACTTATGCTGCTCTGTCTTTGATTTGATCACATTTGATGGCATGTGTTACAACCAACTGCCGGTGTCGCACGCTGCGATGCATAGCTAATTGCCATGGGCTAAGCAGCCCCACCAACAGCAAGCGGGCTTGCTGCTAGCTTGATGCATCGTCAAACGCAGGGCTAGCTATGCTGCTCGTGCATGTCACACGAACCTTTGACAAGTAACAAGTGGGCAAGTTGGCTGAATGCCTATGCAAGAACCTAGCAAGGAGGGGGGGGGGGGAAGGGGGCACACACCTTGGAATGCAGGCCGCTCAGCCTCGATACAGGCTGTGCAAAAGCAAAACCGCTCGCGAGAAGAACAAGCAGCGTAGGTAGCGTGCCTCAATGCCGTCGACTCTTTGCCCCGGTCCCAGTTTTGCCAAACTGTCACCTGGTAACCAGCTGGCGAGGCTCGAGCTCGCTCTGTCACCACTATCGATACTGATATCAGTGACCGGGCATGCTTCGGAGGATATAAGCGATAAGTAAGCTTGAGGGTTTAGGTTACTAACTCGGCGCTTAGTAAGCGCTGCAGATCTGCATGATCATGACAGCTGCATCTGCATGACCATGACAGCTGCATCTGCATGATCATGACAGCTGCATGATCACTCTGCATGATCACTCTGCATGATCATGACAGCTGCATGATCATGACAGCTTCCTTAGCGCTGTTTGAACTTCTTAATGCCCCTTTTCTGTCCGCCACCATCTGCTGCTGGGCGCTTCTGCTTGCCGCTTCTGCCCCTGCCCTCAGCCGTTCCTGATGCTGCTGCCCGCCGGTCCCCTCTTTCACCCCTTCCACCTCCTCTACCTCCTCTTCTGCCACCCCTGCCGCCCCTGCCGCCCCTGAACCCTGATGATCCAGAACCCCTAAGAGTTATCTTGTCATCTTCAGCAGGCTCCTCGCCAACCTCTTGTTTGTAGTATGCAATATCATCATCTTCGTCCTCATCTGCTGCTGCTGCTGCCATCCCGCCCTCCTCCTTCTGCTGCTGACGCCACCACTGCTTTCGCTTCTCAACTGCTGCTGCTTCGGGGTCAAGTTTGGCCTGACGATGCTGCTCCTGCAGCTCCGCCTTGCGCCGCTGCTCAGCCTGCAGCAGGATTACATTGTGCTCAGCACATCATATGAAGTATCACCAAAATAATGCATGTCTCTATTTCTTTTCTTACATCAGCATCGTCTCAACTCATCAGTGTTGCAAACGAAATACCAATGGATCAAGGTAACGTTACTATGATACACGCAAGGTTCTCAACATCGCGTGTATCGTAGTAACATAACTTTGAATCCATTGGGACTCGTTTCTTATACTCCACGCCTGCAGAAGGCCACAGCAGGCTCCTGCTTGCTGTATTGCACGTACATGCGTATGGCTGTTATGAATAAGGAAGACTCTACCTGGCAACCACAATGTTGGTGGCATAATCATGAGCTCCCTGAAGAATTCAATTCCCTTAGTAAGGCCTACCTCTTTCTTTCGCACATTATCTTCCTGCTGCCGCCGCCGCTGTGCTTTGAGCTTTGCTGCTTCATCCTTGACTGCCTGCTGAGCTACCACTTCTGACTTGCTGCGGGAGATGTGTGCATGATACAGAACTGCACCATCACACAGTCCCGCCTCTACCTGCAGCAGGAAACAATTCAGGCAGCAGCAAAGGCTTGCATATGTGTGGAAAATCTCTTGAGAAGATAACAAGCGCGAAAGCCACACGGGCCAGGTATTCAATGTAGCTGACTGAGGCCGTTGGTAAAAGGTGTTCAAGTGACAAGGGCAAATGTGTAATACCTTGAAGAGGTAACAAGGATTTAGGCGGTCAGAAAACTTTGAAGACTGTTTTGGATTGTGTCAGCAGCATGACATCAGCAGGGGAATCACAAGCTTCATCAACCCGCCAGATTGCTTTTGTATACGCCAAGTTAAGTTTGGTTGCCACCAATTGGGAAGCTACAAATGAGATCATTGCCAGAGGCGCCAGATTAAAAGCAGCGCTGGCCAACAGGTCTTCACCACAGGAGCATGCCGTAAGATATTTGATAACAGCACTTGCTGCATGCTATCCAACTGGGATGGTCAGAAAACTTTGAAGACTGTTTTGGATTGTGTCAGCAGTGTGACATCAGTAGGGGAATCACAAATCTCATCATCCATCCCAGCTTGTTCTGGTTTTCAGAATCATTTAAGGCATACTTCATAAGCATACTTCAGGAGCCATCTGACAAGCACTACCAAAAGCAACCACTCTTGGTGCTTCTGAACTACAAGTATAACTTGTTTAGGTGACTGCAAATGCATCAAGCTATGCATGCCATGCACAGAGAGAAGGAGAGCAGTCAGATAACTTTGAAGACTGTTTTTGGATTGTGTCAGCAGTTTGACATCAGTAGGGGAATCACAAATCTCATCATCCTGCTCTTCTCAAGTGCATGAAGCAGACAACAACTTGGATGGAGACGCAAGTACGCAATACCACAAGATGAGGCAGTCACTGTCTTCATGTCAACCCCACAGCCTGACATATGCCTGATTCCTCAGCCTTTCAAAAATGTGAAAGGACAGACATACGAGATACAAGCGTATGTTTCATCACCCCACAAGCAGTTGAACAAGTATGAAAAGAACAGCCCCCTCTCGCAGACTCTCGCAACCGCGTTAAGCAGTTGAGGTAATATGATGGGCAATTTTCAGCCTATTATGTTCGCTTCTAAAGCAAGACGCAGGGCCCATGACAAAAAGCGCTGTGTACACATATCAAAAACGCTACATATGGACACAAGATAAGAAAAAACCAATCCAGCACACCTTCACGATCTCCAGCTCCAGTCTGGGGCCCACTTCATGCAGCCGCACTCTGCTCTGTCGGCCTACCAGTGCCCGACCGGCACGGCCAGCAGCAGGAGCCTCCAGCACCACTCGGGACGTATCTGCATCTTCACCCTCGGATTCCTGCAAACAACAGCCAGGAAGCAGCGGTCAAAAACAGCAAGTTGATACGACATGCGTGAGTGTCTGTTATTGATCCCCAAGGATTAGCCACCAATACATAGCAGGGAGACATAGCAGGGGGCTGCCAGAGCTGCAGCCAGATCTGTTAAACAGATATGTGCTGCCTTGCATGATACAGCACCGCATCAATCAAGCTGGCAGTGTCACAAAGGAGGCAGATCCAACAGCCAGTAACTGCAGACGAAAAGCAGTTCCTCTGCTACAGCAGATGAGAAGCACTCACCGAGCCGTAGCCGCTCTTTGTCACAAGTTCGCTGACGTCCTGCAAGCTGCCAAGGTCTGGCAGTGCCTGCCGAGTGATGAGCGCCTTGAGACTCTTCTTCACACCACTAGGGGCGGTGCTGATGGTGTAATGGCGCATACTGATGAGACCAGTGGTTGAGTCATGAGAGAACAGCACTATGCGCTGCGATTCACATTATAGTTGATGAACAATGCAGGAGTACATGACAGTTGATTGACTGACGACAAACGATCAGAAATGCGCCGGGCCACGGCGTTGAAGATTGCAGGCGCATATGTTCTTAAGTGCAAGGCATATTGTTTGGCACAGCTATTGGTGGAGGGAAGGGCAGGACTGCTGCTGATTCACAGCAGCACGCACTGCAAAGTATGAGATTGTCATGCTGCATTGGCTCCATCTGACTGCAACTGTAAGAGATCCAGCAGTGATGCTCCAAGCAGCTAATGCCTTGTACACTGAACGGCTGCATGCCTGCTGGACATAAGCAATGGTGCAAGAAACTACTGCCTCACCTGGCATGTTGCTAGATTAACTGTATGTACATTGATAGATGGAAACATCCCCTGGAAGAGGTTTGATGCTAGAGCCAGCTCCTTTTTTGCAGGGCTGAAGTTGTTCAGCACTACCAGAGGTGCTGTTTTGAATGCATTTGGGGGCATGCGTGGACGTTGCTGGCTTGCTGCTACATCTGACATCAGACTGTAGCTCTTTACACGTAGTGTGAGAGTAGGGCCCTGCAGCAGCAGTTAGTGGACATATTGGCTGACTTGCTGTGGCAAATAGGTAAGTTGTAGAAGGTACACATAGACCTTAATTTGTGGTTGACACAGGGACAATGGTATGGTAGGGTTGAAGGTGGTTGTGCACAGTTAACAGACATCATCGTTTGAGCACTAACATGTACAGCAGGCTACTCAAAACATGTGACAGCAGAGGATAAGGACAAACCAGAAGACAGTACCTGGGGCCAGGCGAGACTACATATTGCTGAACATTTAAAGGAACCCATTCGTAAAAAAGATTCTACTCGGCGGATAACCATTGACAGCAACAAGGCAAGCCCACAACATGGGCCAATGAACCTGTAACATTGCTGCTACACAGCATTCACAGCATGAGCAAGATGATGGACACAAGTGACTTACCCTAGGTGTCTTGGCTACCCTAAGATAGCTAGCCTTGTCTGTTGCTGTTAGTATAAGGAAATGGCTTACACCAAGGGGACCAGCTACGGATAGAAAGTCCTTGAGAGTGTTGCGCTTGCTTTCACGCAGTGCAGATGCAGTATTGGGCAGCATCATCCGGCGCAAATCGCTCTCCAAGTCACCTAGATTGCCCTGCAAGACAGGTGCGTACATCATGTAGCTCCGGCGGAGGTGACTTCTGCGCCAAAACTGCAATGCTGCTGAGCATGGCTGTAAGGCTGCTGCAAGGCTTGCCGTGCTCTTTGCTGAGGCTGATTCTGCACCATTAAACATGTTACCATAGTATAGGCCTTTTAGACGCCACAGGAGCATTTGGCTGTGCCAGAATACTCACCCAGTGCTTGCCTCGCCGAAAGACAAAGGTCTGTGGCTCTGATTTCTTGCTAGAATCGACACCCTCCACAGCGTGCGTGCGCTTCTTCTTCTGTGGTTATCACAGCAACAGGCATTGAGCACGACCTTGCTGAAGCAACGCAGCACTGTTGCGCAGTCAGCAGTAGCATGTTGCTCACTCTGCGCGTCCTGGCCATGGTGACTGCAGATCTTGTGTTCTATGTACAGATGATATATAGTGTAGCTTCACTATGCCCAGGGAGGAAGGAAGATTCGCATGTGCAGCGTTGTGCAAGAGCTGTACGGCAGAAGCAATGTGAATTTAGCTCGCAAAGTGGTCGTAAAGTATGTCAGCACTTGTTAATCTGTCGTCGTTGCATCTAGGGTCGCAAAGCTTGTGCCAGGTCAGGAGGATGACTGCCAAGCTGTTATGTCACTCTGCGAATTTACTATCCTTGGCAATAAGCTGCAACTCTGCTAATAATAGGCTTTCTGTACATAATCGTGCCTTGGATACCCTCTGCAATATTCAAGTGCATCAAGCAGTTGCATTTGTCCAAACCAGAAGACCGTACTAGTGCAGTACTGGCTGGAACTCTCAACTAGCAAGTCAGGCTCTAGCAAGGTCATGGCCCAGTCCACATCACTTCTTTACTTGAGCCAAGCACATATTGTACAAGCAGACCTCATCAGGCTGGATTCCAGGCAATATCCGGCGACTCTGCTGCTGACACCCAATGCCACCGACATACCAATCATCTTGAATGGATGCCACATAGCAATCTTGAAGACTGGTGCGCAAGCATCAATGACATTGATATCATGCTCTCACTATCATGATATAGCACCTGACAACTGCCTACACAGCTGTGGTCTCAAAGAACAAATTCCCTGCATTCAACACCACTTTTGCATGCAATTGCGGCCGCCGTTCTTCCAATCAAGCCCTGTCTACAGGTGCACAGATGCCACCAACTGTGAATGTTAGCTGCCGGCATTGCTAAGCAGCACAAACAGCTCCTCATCACTGACTCTGCCTTTAGCCATAACGTAATCCATGGCTGTTTGGCCCCTAACATCCTTCAGACCAGCCACGTCAGCACCACCTTTCTTCAGTAGCTGCTTAGCACACTCAACACTGTCATGCACAATGGCATAATGCAGGGGAGATCTACCCTGAGCATCCGTGTGCTGCCAGCTAGCCCCGTTCTGGAGCAAAAACTCCAGCAGCAGGCCTGAACCAGCTGCTGCAGCACCGTGCAGCACGGTTACTGTGCCGCAAGCCTGATAGGTGGGGGAGGGGACATCAACAGCTGGATGTTGCTGATCACTGCTGCTCATGCTGCTGGATTTGCAGCTGCTGCTGTTGCCGGTGTCCCGCACCAGGCGCTGTGCACGAGGTGTGCGGTAAGCTGCATTTACATCAGCTCCTGCTGCCAAGGCCTGCAGGGCCATCCTGCAAGAATGGTCACCCAGCACAGGCAGTGTGAGCGCTTCATATGCACTGTGCAACACCTGTGTTGCCAACATGAACTCTTGAGCAGCCCTGCAGGAAGACACTAGGGCTTGCAGACACTGGCTGGCTGTAGGTAACAGTAGATGGCTCAGCAGGCAGACACAGGGCTATTTTTCTTTTTCTCAGAACTCATCCAGCGCCTGGAGGGGGTTGCCACCTACTGCTCAAGGGCTTTAGCTCAGCAGTACCATGCCTCACTAAGACACTACTGCCATTCCTCCCACAATAAGACGTTGCTCTTTCCTTTAACAAGAGCAGCTGGCTGACGGCATGGTATAAAACTGTAATTGTGGCTGCAGACAGCCCAGCTATCAGATGATAGCGCTCAACAAGATGCCCACCAGATTGCCTGACTATCTAGCATAACGTGTGTCAGCATCTGCACGCAGTGTTTGAGGAAAAAATGACTTCAGTGCCACTGCAATAGCCCTCACCTAATGTCCGCTGCTTCTATAGCATCCCAGAGCTTGGCCTGCGCTGCTTCTCTGCTGAGCACGGGGGCCACATACCGCCGCCCGACATACTTGTCCTGTATATACTTGCTCTTGTCGGCTAGACCACCACTGGGCGCTGGTTTGGGGCAGCTGACTACTGGTGACAGGAGGCTCGGCTCTATCAACTGAGAGACAGCAGCATAAGCAAATATCCAGGCGTCAAAGAACTGATGTAGCAGGTCCACAGCCACGGCTGAAAAGCATACAGCGGCATGTGTGATGCACGTGCTGCAGTGTTGGTCACCAGCATACGGAGCAACAGACAGCACACAAAACAGATGTTTGATATTCCGAGGTCAACAAGCTTTGGAGACATCACAGTGAGCCCTGCAGGGCCAAACAGTGAACACATAACAGGTTTCTGTCTCATGCTATTGCAACCTTTGCTACTCCGCACCTACCTGTCGTTGCCTTGGCTTGCTGTGGCTTGAGGCAGAAGGCTCAGCTTCCTCATCATTGCTGGAATCATCGTCATCCCACACCCAGCTATCGCTGTGCTGCACTTCTGCCGCTGCAGCAGGCCGTGCAGGACCAGCACCCTCCCCACCACCCTCCCCTTCTGCTGCTGGCTGTGGTAATGCTGCCTCCCAGATGTTATTGCTGATGTTATTACCAATAGATTCAAATACTCCTAACACTGACTGCTCCCAGACCTTGACATCCAGAGTACAGCTGCGCACCTTGCTCACATGCACACCCAACTGCCGGTGGACACCACTACACTCAATACACAGCAGTATACCCAGATTGAGTGACGCCCAGTCAGGATCTGCTGCATTGCAGTCTGCACACCGGTTGTTGCCAGGCACCTGCCGCAGGCGTTCCAACACCCCGCTGCTGCTGCTGCCACTGCGCTGATGCTGTGCCTGCCACTGCTGCTGTTGCTGCTGCTGGCTGAATCTACTGCTGGCAACCTGCTCCTGTTGCTGCCTACCACCCCCTAAGCTAACACTAGACCCTGCTGGGCTACCCTGTTGCTGCTGTGATTGGTAGAAGCTGTTTCCACTGCTGCTGCTCCTTGGCTGCCTAGGAGGCAGGTCACTGGCACTGCTCACATTGCTGAGCGGGGAAGGTGGTAGTGGTGCAGCTGATGAGACGCGCTCTGCGGCTGCTGCTGCACCACCCCCGCTGCCAGTGCTGCCACCACCGCTGTTGGTTCTACTACTTCCTGGCGTGCCTTCCTGCAGGATATTGAAGGCAGTGATAGCACACACTTACGTTCTAACTCTCAGCACAGCAAACTGAGTGGCGATCGTCACCTGGTGGTTCTGCGTGCCCACAAAGGCCGTGTGAGTCCTTCTGCTAGAGCTCTGCTTACACCCCAGGACCGAGAAAGCACAAGCCATCAGTTTATCACAGCCACAACCAACGAAGTGGACGATAGGCACGGCATCAGCCGCAACCACCACACCTGTGAGGAGGAGTATATCACAGACAGTGGTGAATTTGGTGCTGAGGCACTCTGTTGGACCATGGCCCCTCCAAAGCTGCTCGCAGCACTGCTAGGACCAGCACTGCAGCCTACTGGTGCCACTGACAGGTCAGCCAGTGCTATGTCTTGGTAGCTATTGTGCCTGCTGTGAGTTGGCCTGACAGGAACTCGTGGTAAAGCTGTCGGGTCCAGCGAGCTGTTGAGCAGGACTCCTATAACACCCTGCAGGAGCAGCAGACAGCTGCACAGATCAAAATGAACCTCCCTGACCACTGCAGCATGGCATCAACACTTGCAGGATAACCATCATGCTGATGCTACACTGATTAAAGAACTGGATATCCCTCGTAACAAGAGATCAGAGGTGACAGAGACCACACAGGTCCCATCACGCCCCGTGGAAGAGTCGTGCAAGCTGCTGCGCATTGCAAAGTAGCCTGCAACACATGTCTATTTGGACAACAAGCCTCACCTGAAGGGCTGCGATCCATTCAGCGCGCTCAAAATCACTTTCAGCTTGAAGCGTGTAGGTGCCCTCTGGAGATACCACTCTGAAGCAGGCATACAGCAGGTACAGATTATTTGGACCCTGAAGACAGGCACCCTGTGGCTGGCCAGTGCCTTGCTGTACAGCAGGGACAGTCTACTAGTGACACTCTGTCTGTTGCCCAAACAGCACACCCTGTTGCCACAAAGAGCTCCAAGCTGGCAGGGAGTATCTCCAGAGAGACAGCTGAAGACATTGGCGCTTCAGACTTTAGTGATTGGCGGCTACTCACTGACCTGAAGCAGCACCGGATACTGGCGTCCTCTGCATCCAACTTCACAGTGCTGGTGAGCAGCGGCAGCGTGTTCTTGGGCTTGCAAGCACGACCACCCAGCTGCATGAGGTTGTCACTCTGCAGTGCAGGTTGCAAGCACCAGTTGACTGTCCTGTGCATGTCTTCAGTGTGGCTACCTGCTGTGCACTTGTTCAGCACCCAGCTGAGCTGTGCTGCTTAATGCAATGTGTTGTCACCTTGTGCACAGTTGACATCACGGTGCTGCAGTGCGACTGGTGACCTCACAGACTTTCTCAACAAACTGCTGCACCGCCCTGCCCCCCAACTTAAAGCACCAAGCCAACACTTTGGGTTGGAACACATTAAGCCGTTCAACGAGCCTTGGATGTAAGCAGCCATAGCCAAACTGCGACCATCAGGGGCCACCAGCACCCTTGTGCGATTACTGACCGATTGGTAGTGCACACTGCTATGTTGCATGGCTGTGTCAGAGGAGTGAATTTTGCAGGAATTACTGCAGTGGCTGTGCAGTCTGCTATTGCTCACCTTGTGGCTGTAGTAGTACATAAGACCTGTGCTGTCCAGAACAAAGAACCTGCGCTTCCAATCATGCCTTCCTTTCCCCTGGCTCTTCTTGCTCAAGTACCCCTGCTTGATTATGGTAACCTGCAGTAGTACCAAGTGCATTATGTCCAGTATGTATGCTGCAGAACGGTGCATGCTGCACTTTGTGACAGAGATGATCGCCGCTTGCCTGCAAGCACTGGGCCATGAGCTTTGCTGCTGTTTTAGCGTCAACAGTGCTGCCAGATGGAATCACAGCGGGTAGCAATCAGTCATGAGAAAAAAAAACGCATGCCTGTCCCTGGTCACACCCATCCTGTCACAATCAAGACATGACGTTACACCTGGAGCGCCCATGCATCGCACCTGTGTGCCGCCGCTGCTTCTTGTGTTCTGTATGAGCCGCTCAATATCGCCTACCATCCCAGCAGCTGCTGCTGTGAGTTGCACAGGGCCACCAGGCGCTGCTGAGATGATAGCTGAACCAGCAAAGCCACTCAAAACCCCACCGGACCCTGCAGGACCTGCAGTAAACCCAGGAGCCAAGCTGCCTAGTGCCCCTTGGGCTAGTGGTGAGTGGGCCAAGGCATGAGATGCATCTGCGATGCCACCTGACACTGATGATTGGCCGTCTGCATCTGCTGTGAATGCTGTTGCGCAGCAGACAGCTGCTGCAGGAGGACTGTCAGTATCAGCAGCGCCAGCGCTGATGGTTGCTGCTGTTGCTGCTTCCCGCATGATGGCCTCTCGCGCTGCTGTGGCATCACGTGTGGCTCGTATCATGTCCTCAAGAGCAGCCTGCATGGTAATTTTCAAAATCTCAACGGTAAATGCCCTGAACCACCATCCGCAATCACAGCACTACCTGCATTTCAAGATGACCTGATGATCAACAACAGCAAGAGTCCCACCAAGTTTGTTTGGGTCTTGACCAGGACCTCAAAGGGAGCAGGTGCTCATCATTGATGTCAGGTCCCCTAACAAGGCAGGTTGAGGTAAACAGATGCATGTAGCCTGTGGCACAAGATCCCACACCTCTTTGGTATGTCCTTCCTTGCACACATGCTCCACAATCGCCATAGCATCGCTGTATGGACCCTCAATTCGGCTCAACAGAGTAGATCCCTGCCGAAAGAACGCCAAGTGCTGGTATACCACTCCAACTGCCATAGTCAAGAAAGCATGCCGTTTTTGGACCTCAATCTGCACCACAGAAGTGTGCAAATCACCACATGTCAAAGTGCAAGCGATTGAGAGGAGTGTGACAAAAATTGTGGCCTTGATCTGCATTACAGAAGGGTGCAAATCACCGCATTTCAAGATGGAGTTTGATGGATGGAATGTGACGAAGGACAGCGAGGAGGCAGCTAAGAGTGTTGCCTGCCAGCAGACTGGTTGCATGCCTGCCAGGATATGGTGCAGGTCTGCTGCTCCTACATACTAGTCCCAGTGCTGCACAACTCACAGTGTTGAGGTGCCTTGCCAGCTCATATCTTGCCTCATCTGCTGCCTGTCGTGCTGCTGAGAGCTCAGTGGCGCTTTTCTCAATAACGTCTCGCTTTGTGACCTTCTTCAGGGCGAGATGTTTGAGTCTGGCTGATTCATGATCACCGCAGCGCCTGCAAGCAAAAGCAGGTCAATTGTGTGCCTGGTGATTTGGCACTTAGCTCAAGAGCATGCCAGCATTTGAACACTTGATTCATTTGCACAGTTGGCATTAACCTCGCGTCTTGAAATTGTCGGGTATGTCTCTACGGCTTCCTGACCTGCTTGCAAATGCTGCGGCGGCTGCAACGGTCTTACAGAGAAGAAGAATCACTTACTTCTCGCACTTCTTCACCTCTTCCCTGAGTGCAGCCAAGTGGCCCTCCAGCCACTTCTGCTGCAGCACATCAATCATGTCCCTCTCTACCTGTGTTGGTGCAAGGGAGGCAGAGACAGCTGCTGATCAGCGTCTAGCCGCAAGAATCCTGCGCTGAGCATCCAAGCCAGATGTTGAATGGTGCAATGCGCTGCACAACACTCTACACATGACTTCTGTCAGTAGTACAGCTGCTGCAACTGGCAGCGCTGTTGACCATGACAAGCACTGCTGGCCCGCTGCATCCCGTACGCCTGCAATTGGGCCAAGATGTGCAGCTGCGCTGTCAATTGCTGGAGATCTCTTTCCTGAAAAACTTACACAGTCCTGGATGAAGCTGAATGCGTGACTGAGCTCCTTGAACGCCTTGACAAACTGAGACAGCACTGCTGAACCTACAGCAGCATGAACACAACCACAGAAAAAAATCTCATCATTTGAGAGCTGTGCCGCCTCTTGCTGAATGCTGCCAGCATCAGTGATGCGGATGACATGACATTGCTGAAACAAATGTCTCATCAAGGTCCACTGGCTGCCATGGTACCTGCACAGCTGCCTGCAGCAATTGCTTTGAACCCTGCAAACTGGTATCTGCTTGTGCGTTGCTTGCGTTTATCATATTGTGTCAGCTGCCTCACCCAGTAGCAGGCTGTCCTCATCAGTGCCACAACCAAAGTCCTGGAGTGCTCCTGCAAATGTCTGCTGAGCTTCAGTCATAGCTGCAAGTGCATCCCGATACTTCTTGGCACCGGACAGGAGCCCTGCAGAGATCATATGATACAGCTGTTGTAACAGATTGTGCCAGGAAGTATAAAATATGCCATGGTGAAGAGGATTCTCTGCAAGTCTGTGTTGGTGCTGATGAGGATCATTGCGATGCTTGCTGATCAGCAGTATTGTGCTTGCTAAGCACTTTTGCGGTGCATGTTTTCTTTATAGCTGCACGTGTATATTGTTAAGCACCTTGACATTTGTCCTTGAGCTTTTTGGCTGAAGCCTGGAGGTCGTCGACCTGCATGAGACAAGCATGCAGCTGCAGCTGAGGCTTTCCATGTGATACTGCTGCCGATTCAAACGAAAGGTCAGTAGTCATACATGAACGACGGGTGTTGGCAGCAGTTTTGCTGCAACAGGTAGCCGCGATGAGCACTAATGACTGATCCAAGGACATCAACTGCTGGCTGTTGACTGCACAGCAGAAGCAACTGCAGCGATTTCAGCCCCAGGGCTAGCTGCATCTGTGCTTACAGTGGCTTTAAACATTGGTGTATCCTGAAGGTCTACGAACACTGGCTCTGGTCCCATCGGTGTTATCGAGCTTCCAAACATAGAGCCAGGGTTATATGGCACTGTCCTACTACAGTGCTACTCCAGCTCGAAACCCTGTCATGTCACATCTGAAGTAATGAGCATCCTCTTAAGGTGCATCAAACAGCCTTGCCTGTGGGCACACAAACATTCAACAAGCTGTCCGTTCCATAGTCACTGTTGGCATTCCCTGAAGCATGATTGCGCACGACCGACAGCATAGAATGGTTTGCAAGAGTCATCAACGTCCGTCCTTGCCGTACTGCCTCTCAGAATCTGACACTTGTCACTCGAGACGAATTCCGTAGAAAGACGTTTTTTGAGCCCAGGTACAGCTATGCCAGGCTGATCACATCCACTGGCACTCATACATATCAATAATACAGAGGGGTGCTTGCGTTGGCTTGATCCTAGCAACAGGCGATGAACTCCCAGGTTATTCACCAGGCCCACAGGCCTTTCGGTCCTTCCTCTGTGACACACAGACCTGTCTGCAGAAGCTATGGACACAGAAGAAGCAATGTAGCACATCGTATATCAGTTTGTGTACAAGCAGCGACCAACAGGTGGAGTGAGTTCAAGCAGCAGGTTGCTGTGGCAACAGCCCACGTAGTCCTAGCTGGCTCATTGCTATTAGGAGTGCCTCAAGGCGCAATAGCAAATGAAGTCAATCTAGCAGCTGATCCAGTCTACGGTAAGCACATGCTCGGTCCTTTGGTTTGGTGTTGCATACGTGTACCGGAATTCTCACTCTCCCCTTCACTGCAGACGGTGCCACTATCTTGAAGCAGGATGCCAGAGAAAATCTATCGCAAAGTCTCCGTGATCTTGACAGGTGTGCTACCGCGGGCTATGCATCAATCGCAAGCTGGGACAGCCGATTACCCGATTATGACACGAAGCCTTCACGCGCCAGTGCACAAATCCAAGGCCCAACAGCATGTCTATCTAATGTCTATTTAAGGAATCAACTTGACTGACTTAATTGCACACTTGCTTCCGCCCCCACCTGGCCTGTTGCCCAGCAGCAGCAGCTTGCTGTAGCAGCACTGGCTCATATGGCTGTTGCTCGCACAATGGCCTCAGCCTGCAAATCAAAGCTTGCCGAGTGTGGAGGGTACCGTCTTGTTCGGTGAAAGTATCCACGTGTAACATCTCTCTATCAAACAAAAGCATATTGTATCCGCACGCTCTTTCCTTGTTGCTTTATTCACTTCTCACCGTCAGCCTTTTCCTTCTGATGCTGTGTGGTTCACAGGCAGACAGGCTTCCATGTGCGGGTGTTCACACAGTACCAGCTTGACCAATCAGCAGGAAAGCCAAACCCTCGCCAGCTGTGGGGGAGTCTAGACAACAAGACAGTAGTAGTGTGGGTGAGTGCCTGTATGCTGGTATCTGTGTTCTGCTGAACAACTTCATCAGCTGTACCAGGGGCTCATCATGCTGGTGAGCCGCGCAGCAACATGGACTCATTATCCAGAAAGCACCAAATAACTTGCTGCTAACACCTTGAATACAGTTGAGCTGTGCTGACAAGACAGGCAGAGATGACAGCAGTGATTCAAGAATCCCTTGGAGAGCACATCAGGCACACCTGGTGTCTATACCAAACCAACATGGTTTTTTAAGCTTCTGTGCATCTGCTGCTGTGACAGGCTGACCCCAGTTCACCCAACATCCTGAGTGTACCTTTTGTTGGTGATGATGTGCTTGCGAAGCTCAGACGGCCCTTTTGGACTGAGCTAGAGTCACGCTTTGGCAACATGTTCTACGTGAGAGATCAGGTGAGCGTGATCAGCAGCTGACCAGCTGCTTGGTTCGTCATTGAACAAGATTGGTGATGCAACAAGATACTAGTACTGTTTTCAGGGTGCTACCAGCATCTGTTGCCACTGAGCTGGTTGCTGCTGATATCTTCCTCAGGCAAAGTCGTAGGTAGATAGACTTGACAGCCTCACCGGCCACCTCATCTTCAACATTCTGCCTGGCCATCACCATACACATCAGATGCATGCACAGCGCACTGTCACTGCACAGCAGCAACACTGTCATGAGGACTGGTGACAGAACCCAAGTGGAGGCGGCAACTATCACACTGCCCATGGCAAACAGAAGCGGCACAACCCAGTTACAAAACAACCTTGTTACATAACAACGGTGTTACATAATAACCTTGTTGCATTTCTGCAGGGAGAATCTGTTGCCCTTCAAAGTGCCATGTCAGCATTGATAGAGTGTTTGGGCCGGGAAGAGGGATGCAAGGTGGTGCCTGGGCTGCCCCAGGAGCAGTACATTGCCACACTAGCTTGCTCAATAGCAGGAGGGCTGGTAGCGGGGTTTGTCAGCAAGATTGAGCCTCAAGGTGAGCCACTCCATTTCATGAACCAGTTATACCATTAGTTGGTCGGAGTCTAGTCAGAAAGCTGATTATGATACAGACGTTCGTTGAGAACTGCCAGCACCCAGACAGGAGATGTAAGTTTGCTTTATGCTACATGGCGCTGAAGGCTGTTGACAAATGGCCTATGTGTACATTGGACTGTATTCGCCTCAGTCAGCATTGCCCTGTGTAGCCAGATGATGCAGCGGCTCGTGCATGCTGTGTACGTTTGCACTCCTCTGAAGGGCCTGTGTGCTGCATATCTTTGTTGGAGGGCACGACATCGTTGTTGCAGCAACAGCGGCAGAATCGGCTACATCTACGGCACTTCATAGATTGGTTGGGTTCAGCTTGAGCTGTCTCAGACCATTCTTAAGTTCTTGCCACAGCATTGCTGGCAGTGCTAGCTGTCAAATATGGGCCCAACAGTCGCTTCAGCAGCCTGCAGACACATAACTACATCACGACAGCCTGTGTTGCCGTCCTGGACAGGCTGTGATCTGAGACCACATGCACAATACTGATGCCAGGCTGACACGCACTGTTTTACTGATCATCTGTTCCCCATCAGCCACAGCAAATCTGCCATCTCCTCCACACTGCAATACAAAAGGGGACAATGACGAAGCATGCTGAGCGGCTCCACCTGGCCTGCTTGTCATGCCATTGCAGGTATTGTCCAGCGTCGCTGGGTGTGGCTGCTGCTCTTCTCTCCGCTCTGGGGCAGCCTGTTCATCAACTTTGGCCTTGGGCCAGTTGTGTCTCGCACAAGTGACCTCGCTCCCATTGCTGGCAATGCCCTAGGGTTCCTGGCGGCAGCAGCAGCACCTAGAGTGTTGCAGCAGATGTGGGATGGCCCAGACTCAGCTGATGAAGGGCCAGGCTCAGTGCAGAACACCAGAGACAGTATGTGAAAATCGGCCGACAGTTGGATCAGTAAGCATCGCTGGCCAGCGCCAATGGCTGTTCAGGCAGTTCAGACTAAATATAATAAATTTATGTAGATTGTGAAGGAGGGCAGCGATAGATGGTCGCAAAAGGGCCCTTACATGCCCACCTAGGATACCCATGCATGAAGTACTACTTCAGTAAGAGGCTTAGACTACTGATGCATAGCATGCACATGTGGTGGGGATGATGGCAGTGGTCCCCAGGGTGCTGCTTGTGCCTTGATAGATGCTCGATGAAGAGCTTGCTGTCACAGCTGCTGCTGTGCGCTCTGCATGCATGCATATGCGCCGCACCTGTTTTCCAACGACATTAATGCCGTCGTTTTGCAAATTCTGCACAGGGTGTCTGTATGTACAGGTCCTCTGCATATTGACTGGGGTGACATGTTGCAGCATGCTGGCCCACTGTAGGTTACCATAACCGTGGCCATGGGCCATGGCCATAGTAGACTTGGCAGCGGTTCAACCTTAAGCTTGGCAAGCCATGGTGGTGGTGATGGTGCCATCAGTGATGGTGCACCATCATCTAGTATCCCCCACCATCAAGTAGGTGAACAGACCAACAGCCTGCTGACGGTCATCAGCAGACCCTGCTGGCCAAACAATGAAAAGAAGCATGAACACGACGTGGTGTAAAGACCACACATAGGTATCTGCTCCGCAGACCCTGTGACGCGTCACCTGCTCTGCCACAATGAAAAGCCTTTTCATTGTGGCAGAGCAGGGTCTGCTGCCTCAGCAGTGGTCGGACGACGCTGTCAGTGCCACCAATTGAACGGTTCAAGTATTAATTGAGCTAGTAGCAGCGCAATAGATCGTTGTGCACGCGCATCATGCGAGTCATGGTCTATGCCATCCAGTGGATGGTGACCACCCTCAGCCAACAGCCCTTTGTGAGGGCCAGCCAATTTGAAAGTTTTGAATAATATCTGTGTAGGAGAAATCAGCAGGGTGTCTGACAGTAGGTCTGCCAGCTGCTGGGATTTCTATGTGTTGTACTGCCTGAAGACGACAATTTACAACGCCCGCTCGGCTGAGAGCAGCAGACATTAAGCACTTCTGGGTCAGTCACCACTGCATGGCCTTGTAGGCCACAACAGGTTAGTTGGCCGGATGTTTCCAGCGCACTGATAAAAAATCACTCTTGTAGAGCACAAAGCAACAGACACATTAATATTTGCACGCAGTATGCTGGTGGAAAAATACAGGTTGCCTGTACGCACTGTCATGCTTATGCTTTACAGCGTCTGCTCTCGGCAATCAAGGCATTTCACAACCTTACATGGTTGAAATAGTGCATGATTCGGGTCATGTTGCTCCGATAAGGCTGCCAGTCACCAACTGTCCTCGGAGAACTTCTGCTGAGCTGAGCTGGCCGGTGCCAGGTGCTGTCCTCAGGACACCCGGGGTACTACCCAACAATGGTTGGGTTGGTGAAGTACTTCAACAGGTCTAAAGCTGCAAATGGGCTGCAAACTACACATACCAAGGCTTCAGGCCTATCTGTCTCAGCCAATTGACTTTGTTCCAATCAATAACTGCCCAGTCTGCCTTGACAATGCCTGCAGATGTTGAGCAGCAGCAGGAGCACACTTGAGCAGGGTTGTATAGCAATAATCATCCAAGCAGCAGACTGTGCTTGTGCCAGAGCCACAGCAGTGCTGCGGCGTTTCCCTTCTACATACTACGCTGCCCTCCCTCAATGTACGCGGGTGTCTATTTAAAGACGACGCCAAGCGTAGATCATTCATTTATTGATTCATACTACGCTTGGTCACTGTGTCAAGATCAGCTTCGAACTTCTCAGATTGGATCTGCTGCAACATGAGCTCATGGACAGCAACAATCCCATATCAGCCAGCAGCACATGACATAAAACAGAGGCTCCGAGCCGGAGTCTGGCCAGCAGCAGTTGAAGGACATTGACACATTTCAGGATCAAGAGACAATGAACTCACTCCAGGCCTTGGAGTACGAAGTTCAGACTATGAATCGATTGCAGTCTTTAGTGACCTACCTCCATTTGTATCAGGGCTGTTGTTATTCCAACACCTGCAGCAAAAAATGATGGTGGCAACACTGTTACTGGTTGTGCAGCAGCACTACTGATCAGGCATGGCTTCTTGCAAAACCACCTCCCAGTGCTGCCTGCCAGTGCACTGAGTAATACTGTGTGTAAATCAACACCAAGTTCCCAAGTCCTACCCATGGTCTCAGCCTACAAAACAGCAGATCTTGGCTACTAGCTTGCACTTGACACTTTGATGCGTAGCCATGGCAAGGCAAGGCAAGGCAAGTTAAGATCAGAAAGCGTGTTTATGGCTTCAGGGCCAAAGCAGTGGATGTCTGATTCAGTGGCCCACACACCAGTAGAACCAGTTTGTGATGGGTGTGTGCCGGCCATCATTTGCAGCTCCAACATTGTTGAAGTACTTTACCAAGCCATCCATTGTTGGGTAGTCCCCAGGGGCACCTGGAACACAGCAAAACACAGGTAGCAGCAGCAGTAGTGTTGTGTATCAATGGACCAGAGTACAACATGCACCTGAGCATACAATGGCCGACACTGCTTTAGATTGAACACATGCAGGCAGAAAAGCGACTTTGAAAACCACAACCGACAGCTCTGGCAGATTAAGACTGGTTGCGTAAGGCGGACCTTGGAAGCTCATAACAATGCGTCTCAATTCTGGTTCATTCTGGAGAGACCTTGCCAGCTAGACATGGTTTTCTGGACATCTCTACTGCTTGCATCTACTGCATACTTGTCCTTAGTTAAACCCCAACCCACCTGCATGTGGTGCGCTAAACTCTCCCATCAGCACAGGCCACTTGAGGCACTTGCCAGCAGCACAGTAGCCCTTCTTGGTGAGGTAACCGAATGAGTCTGACATGCGCTTGAACAAGCCGGGACCCTACAGCAGCACAAGCAAAAGACACGGTGACACCCTCAGTGGCTGTACGCCTGAAAGGAAAGGGCTGGTCCGGAGCAGAACTGCAACCGTGCAAAGAAAGGCAGAGTCACAGTCATTGTCGTCATTGCTCTGACACACTTGGGAACATACATCAATGCGATGATCACTGTTGAGTACCCTGACGAGAGTACGTGTCAGCATGTGCTCTACCTGCATGTACTGCTTGGGCAGTGAGAAAGGTATCACGCTCTGGGCGTAGAAGTGTGGTCCCCACACAACATTCTGAGCAAAAGGCTTGGTCATCAGCCACTGGAAGAACAAATTGGGATCCTCAATGCCTGCAACAGACAGCCTCCTTGAGTACTCTGAAAACCACCGTTGGAAAGCTTTGGCCACTTCCCGAGTACTTCATAAGCGAAGCAGCTAGACTTGAACCAAAAGCAAGACTTCAACCAAGTTTTCAGTGAGCCACTACATGTTTTGCCCCTGTATGTCTGGCTGCTGCTAGGTGGCTGATGTGTATGTCCCTTGCAAGTGTAACAGATCCACACGAACACACAGAACACCAAAACTTTAGGGTTTAGGGTTTAGGGTGTTTAGGGTTTAGGGTGTTTAGGGTTTAGGGTTTAGAACACACAGAACACCAAAACTGACCTTGCAGCTCGTATCTTGTTGTTTTGATGGTGAGGCCCTTGAACTGATTGATGACCTTCTGGTCTGTTACAAACCCATCACCTGCTGGGATTGCGTAACCTATCTGGCCTGTGCCCTACAGGTGAAGAAGGGGAAAGGCAAAAAGTGTAAAATCATGATTAGATTCCATCTTCCCAGCATTTGCAGTCTGAACAGCAAACAGCATGCTGATGCTATCAAATAGGGCAGTTTAGTCAAGTTCAAAAGAAAGGCTTAGTCTGTAATTTCTTAATGAAACAAGAGAATGAAGCTACCCTGCTGTCTTGAAGCCTTGTTTGCTGACTGATGAGGCAGGTGGCCACCTGCAGTCTGTCTTCTTACCTCCAGCACAAAGATGGCATCCGGTTGCACCTTGTAGATGGCTTCCATTGCAGACTGGTACAGACTGGTCAGCGAAGGCCGGCCAAACTTAGCCTGCACAGGAAGTGCTGATCTTTGAGATGGTTTGTCTCAGGTACACAAGCATCCTTCGCAGTAATGGTTGTGGCAAGATGGGCACAGATGATGGTCATATCACAGGCACATACATCAGAATGCCATGCTAGCGGTGCTCAACGACAGTAGCAAAAAAAAAGGGTTTTCCTTGGCCAGGATCCATGCAGGGCTGAGTCCACATGAGCTGTCAGGACTCTTCAGAGCCGGACTGTCGTGTGATGTACATGCATGGACTGGCACTGGTACTGCTGGAAGATGGCAGTAAGTGAACCTGGGTCCCAGGTCCCAATCGAGAGTATGCATGCATCAGCTGCAAGGTCAGTGACACTCTATTACACTCTGCTGTTCAGCAAGTTGCACTGTGGCACCAACAACGTGAAGACAGGTGGCGGTCGCGAGTAGCAAATAGTGAGGAGTACGGATGCATCCGCTGCAGAGTGGCATTGCTGTGGGAACCTACCCTCCAGAAGATTTTCTTGTTGTCTGGCTCATTCACTAGGTCGTACATGACCACACCCCGTGAAGCTGGGTCCTGCATCACAAACAACACAGACAAGTAGTAAATTTCTTCACTTTGCACACCTCTTACGGTGTGTGCACAGGTACTTTCAGCTACAACACTCTCTTTGGCCTCAAGGCTTCCTGCTGGCTGCAGGAGTAATCATGAAGTTAATTACTCAGAACAAACTCAGTCTGGGCCAGACTGAGCTTGTCTTGAATACCACCTTGTGGGCAAGCAGCATGTATGAACGCCCATTGCTTGGCTCCCTCCCTGCATAGGCTTGCAAGGCATTCCTGCTGCCTCCTAGCAAGCGGATGGAGTGAACCTGAGCAAAGCCTCACCTTACTGATGGCTGTTGCCAGTTTGACCCAACCCTGTACCCAGGCCTTGGGATCCTCATATGCGGTGGGGTCTTCAAGCCACACTACAAACAATTAAGACTCCCATGATCAATGTATGAGATTGCCGCCGCGGTGCAGTGCAGTATGTACATTGTTACCACGCATTACGATACTAATATTGTCCTGATAGGTTACTCAGGAGTTTGAACATGTTGGCACCGAGAAGGGTTCCCACAAGGCATGTCACAATTGCAAATACTGCCAGAAACTGCAGCATGAGTGGATGCCATTGGTCCTGTATTATTGTTGCAGATCTTAGTCCACCACTGGCCTCTGTAGCAACCAACTGCTCACCGTGGTTGTCGATAACAACCTTGAAACCAGACCTTGCATAGTAGTTTATAACCCATAAGAACCTATCAAACACATTGTTGGGCATGCCCACATTGCACTGGCCATTCGCCACAGTCAAGGGCACGCGGGGCTTGGGTAGGGGTTTAGCATTAGCACCGACACCTGTAAAGATGCCACACAGCGAGCTCACTCTTACAGCTGTTGCTTCAAAAGGAGGGGACAGAATTGGGGTGCTGAGGGTGGCGCGAGTGATGGTGCTGACCATGCGGGCGAAGGCAGGACCGTCATTGCAATGGCAGCACTGCTCGTGCAAGGCTGTAGATCAACAGCACAGCCAACCATGAGTTTGCTGAAGCCCTGGGGAATGATTCCCGAGGGCTTCAGCAAACCACTGAGTGGCTCTGCTGTTGATCTATAGGCTTGCGCTGCATTGTGAATTGTTGCTCATGAACACCTCTGATGCACATGTTGCTGAGTACTGGACAAGCTATCAGTCATCTGTTAACCTCTGCACTGCTGGCAGTATATGCAGTGTGTTATGACTGGTGGCAGCAACAGCCTCACAGCTTGTGGGCGGACCTGGAGGTGTGACACTGTTCCTGATGTCAGCTTCGCTGGCTTTTGTACACAAGTTGTAGTCTGTTCTGCCAGGTAGGTTGAAGTCCTTGAAACTGAATGGCAGCCGTACCGCATTGAAGCCCAGCAGCATCTGCCTGTATACTTGAGTGCTGCAAGGGAAGGACAAACAAAAACATGAGGTTGCCTGAGGCCCTGAACTACGTACATGGGAGGGCTTTTTACAAAGCACTTTATGGTGGCACGAATGGGAAACTTGGTGAGGAGCTGGAGATGAGGAGCTGCCGATTTGTGATGTCATCTGAGGTATGGATGTTCCTTCATGTTATGAATTGTATTTGTGTGAACATGTACAAGCAAGTGCTTAGCATTGGGCTTTCATGGACCTTTGTGCAGTCCTTGGTTGATATTTAGGTAGTAAATGTGGTGCTGCTACTGCCTTGTTGCTGCTGCTGCTGCTACTGCTGCTGCTACTGCTGCTGCTGCTGCTGCTTTTGCAGGCTATTGCTGATGCTGCCATTGCACCATCCCGTATGTACCTGAAGTCCTTGGTGAGGCTGGTTTGACCTGACAGGACAGCCAGCAGCAGCAGCAGCAGCAGCAGCAGCAGCAGTAGCTACCAGTGTGCAGAATCATAGTCAATGAGTAAGCCATCATGTTGAAGTGCAGTACACACGCCTGTTCATTGTGATTACACATCAGGTCTAGGGTGTGACACTTGTACTGCACTTGCGCCTTGGCCAGCATTCTTGCATCTGCTCCTGCACAGCTACCTATACTTGTTTACTTCAGGGTTTATTGCAGTAGTGCTGGCGGCACGTGGGGAAAGCTATCTTTGAATGGCATGGTACTTTGTGCTGCTGTAGTGCCGCTGTAGTGCCAGGCACCAGACTGTTACTCAACGGTAGGCTGCTAGCATGTTGCTGGCCCCTTGAAAGATTGTACGTGTATCCCACATACCTGCCCACAGTCCATCAACCATCGTTTGCCCATTATTGAACCCGAAGTAATTGATCCCACGCAGCTGAATTGGTTTGCCGTCTTCAAGAAGTTGGTTGCCTCTCACTGTCAGCTTCCCTGCGACAGAAAGGGAGTGACAAGGCGGACAAGAGCTTGAGCCGGTGTGCATGGCATTTCAATGAATCTCTCCAACCATGGAATGCTTGTATAGCGCCCAATGGGCCCAGGCAAGCAGCCATACGGGAATTGAGCAATCATCAACAGCAGGGCACGCCACGCTGATTAGCTTGCGAACGCCTGCTGGGGCCATGATAGAACATCTAATCCACTTTTAGTTGGTTTAATGCTCCTTATCATGCCATGCACACACCTGCTTCAGCCTGCCCGGCGCCATTGTGCAACAGCACAGCGAGAACCCCCAGTAACCAGCACAATCGCATTGTGCTACATGCCATTTTGTCTATAGTCCGCATACAATAAGGCCAAACTGTGATAGCCTGGCAGTTTCAACTGGCTACTATCATTCCGGTTTGAAGATCAAAGCTTGATTACTACTACTCGTTGCCTAGACGTTTGCAAATGAAGGCGACGAAGTACGTTGAATGCTATACAGCGAGGTCAGACCGGTGTCACTAGAGGGCCCAGCTGCTGGGCCCCAGCATGGGCGTCACCCGGTTTGCAGGATAGCGACAGCCACACAACAATGAAAACGTCAGTGTACGAGGAATAAAGTTTCGTCGAAGGCACGAACTGCTGTACCTCCACAATCGCAACACAGCGAGCAGCATGCCTCACGACAACATCATCACAACCTGAACAAATCCACGCTCGCTGTTTCTGTCGCCTGGCTTCGACACATTGATTAAGATATAAGTCAAAATATTTTTGGGCTACCTAAAACGACCTGCACAGTTCAACGCTCAGCGCTTCCAGCTGGTTTAAAGCTCAAATCATGACTGATCTGATCAGCTGAGTCAGCCTGACAAGCTGCAAATAACTCCTGAGGGCAAGGCCTGGCCTACGTGATATACCACACTCGGGAACACTGATGAATTTTCCTATCTTACACAACAAGCAGAGAGCAGCCACTGACGATCTATCGATTGAGTGCACGCGAGTAGTATCTGCAGGTGATTATCATCCTCACCGGCCACTGGCAGTGCTGCCAGGACGTCCTGGAGAGTTGACTGGTTTGCCAGCTGGCGGCTGCCGCCAGTTAGATTAAAAGTTATGACAAAAGCCATTGCAGCAGGCACTCAAGCAGTGACGAGCCCACTGTGCCGCTGGAACTGCTGGTACATGGCCATGGTGGCAGAGCTGGGACTGCTGCTGGGATTCACCCGCAACAGCGCCAGGTCAAAATGACGTGCTGACACGGCATGGATCTCCAGATCTTCCTCAAGTGCTGACATGGCGACTTCACGGCACAGCGCGCTGATGTCAGCACCAGTGTATCTGTGCAGGAGACAGCATACAGTCAATCAGCGACATAACATCATTCATCTGTGGGCTGCTGCTCAGGAATGTGGGCTCAATTCGTGCATCGGGCTGCTGATTCTATGCTGGCAGACTGTGCTGACCAGGGTCGTGAGTCATTTCATGCAGAACCACCTTTGGCTGACCTCCTGAGCTGACGAATGAAACCCTGGTGAGCTGTCAAGAGCACAACTCCAACCTCGCAGACAGCAAGAGTGATGAGGCTGACCCCCCCCCCCCCCGACACCAATTATATGATAAAATGATTCTGTAATTATATGCTTGCGTTGTAGATGTGTATTATAGTGTGTGTGTATTATAGTGTGTATTATAGTGTGTGTTGTAGCATTATCAGCCTGCTTACTACTGTGCAGATGGTCTGTCTGTTGCAGGTGTGCACGTAGAGTGGGTAGCAACTGTCTAATAACAATCAACATACACTGGCTTTTTTAACAACCACTGAAACAATGAAATAATAAACAATAATCAACAATAAGAAACATTGCCTACCCTTCGGTGCGTGACGCAATGTAGTCCAGATCCACATCATTATGGAGCGGTGTCTTGCGCGTGTGCACCTTCAGGATTTCAAGTCTGGCAGCAGCATCAGGAGGAGGCACCAGCAGCAGGCGGTCAAACCTGCCTGGCCTGAGCAGTGCTGGGTCAACCTTGTCGGGACGGTTGGTGGCTGCCAGGACCACAACACCGAGCCGGGGCTGCAGGCACAAGTGGGGGAAAAACACAAAGATGACCCGATCATCAGCGGCAGCAGCTCAAGAAGTCTAAAATTCACGCAACAACCAAGAAGCATCACTTTGCAGCCGTGCACGTCCCTGTCCGGGGGAAATTCTTTTTATGGCTTCGAAAATGCAACCTGTCATGGCTCATAGGCACACCTGTAAGCCATCCAGCTCTGTCAGAAGTTGCGCCAACACTCGCTCCCCAATGCCACCACCGCCGCCGGAGTCGCCTCGCTGTGTGACCAAACCGTCTATCTCGTCGAAAAACACAATCGCCGGCGCAGCGCCCCGCGCGCGTGCAAACAGCGCCGCGATCGCTCGCTCGCTCTCGCCGACGTACTTGCTGTACAGCTCCCCGCCTTTGACGGACAAGAAGTTCAGGCCCGCTGTCGCCGCTACTGCTTTTGCCAGAAGCGTTTTGCTGCAGCCGGGCGGCCCGTAGAGGAGAATACCTTTGGGTGCTACCGCTCCAAGCCGTTGAAGTGCTTCCGAGTGCTGTTGCGGCCATAGGACTGCTTCTTGGAGGCGCTGCTTGATACCTGACAGCCCACCTACATCATCCCAAGTCACCTAGGAGCAATACAGCGCAGAAACCCCATGCAACAGCGCTCAGCTTCTAGAACAGAAAATATTAATAAATACGTACTGGCTGACCAGAGGCAGTCCACAATATACGGGCTGCATTTGTTGTTTGCAAGCTCTCCAAAAAAGGAAAGACTCAGCTGTGCACAGCAGCAGCAGCAGCAGCAGCAAGCACAGCCTTTTACCTGCATGATGCCTGATTGCATCGAAAGCAGACATGCACACGGTGACAGTTACTCTATAATCTGCTCTTATGCAGAAGAGGCAATGCTATCACGCTCCTCCAGGACTTATCCGTGACCAATCACAATGCTGATTGAAGACTGGCATGTACATGCTGCCATCATTGCCCTGTCACATGCAGCATGTATTGAGGACCTGATTATCGGCTTATCTAATCACTGGATGCTGCAGCACACTCCCCTGCAGCAGACTCGCACCTGAGGCAATTCCACTGCCACCTCCCTCAGAGCACTCGGCTTCACCAGCAGCCGGGCAGCAGCAACATCATCCCAACCCACACACAGTGACTGTTGCTGCTGCTGCTGCTGCTGCTGTTGGTGCTCCTGTTGCTGCTGCTGCTGCTGTTGGTGTTGCTGCTGCTGCTGCTGCTGGTGGACATACCTCCTGAGCGCTGACATGGCGGCTTCATTGACCAGCGCCGCCAGATCGGCACCCACAAAGCCATGTGTTGTGGCTGCTATCTGGTGTACTTGCTCTGGAGTCAGGCTGTTTTTCACAGCGGAGAACTTCACTGTGAGAATGTCTTCCCTTGCTGCTGGATCTGGCACCCCAACTTCTAATTCCCTTTCAAACCTGCAGGTCACAGATGAGCACAAACAACCTTCTCAAGCGGTTCAGCAGCACCGCCAGCAGCGACGCACCGGAAACAACAATGCCAGTGACGGCACATGATGATCATCCCTTGTCCCTCTCTCCACACTAAACCCTGCTCAAAGTAAGCGCCACCATGCATTGAGCTGACTAGGGTTTTAATAATTCGATTGTTTTTTATGTTTTATTTTTATGACTCACTCAATTTTATACAGTTGCAGAACTGGACAAGCTGCCCTCACAAAGAGACATTCCTACCATCAATAGCATTGAGATTTTCTCAAACTTTCTACCCTGTCCAACTGGGGCTGGATATTGTGTTGTTGACTGGTCAGTCACACCAAACAAGCGCTGCCGTCCCATTCTTATTTTACATTCTATTCATTTTTATTTATTATCATTTATATTTTTTCCCCATTTACCTGCCAGGTCTTCTCAGTGCAGGATCCAACACAGCAGGCCGATTTGTGGCTCCAATAACCACAACACGCTCACCAGCAGCAGCAGCAGCAACAGCAGCAGCAGCAGCAGCATTTTGATCTGCCAGTCCAGCAGACTTAGACCCACTGCTGCTGCTGCTGCTGAGCCCGTCCATGAGCATTAACAGCTGAGTCAGCACTCTGGCAGCAGCCTCTCCGGCAGCGCTGCTGCCGCTGCCGCCGCCTGCTGCTGCCGTGTGGCTGCTGCTGCCACCGTGCCCTTGGGAGTCTCGGGAGGGTGCGATGGCATCAAGTTCATCGATGAAAATGATGGAGGGGGACAGGGCAGCAGCGGCTGCAAAGATCCCTGTCAGACCTGCCTCACTTTCACCTGTACAATTGAAACAGCCAAGCAGTCGCTGTAGATATACATAGGAAAACACTCAAAATATGAATAAAATACTCATACCATATATTTATTATATATACTTCACATATACATGATATACGCATACACAGAAGGAGTCATTGGGTATTATCTACATAAAATTGATAGATAAAATAATAATAATAATAATATATATACCCATATAATATATATACTTATATAAGAAGTTCTTGTAGATATGTCAAACAGTCATACAGTGTTGATGGAGGGATACAGAAAGATGAGACACCGGAAACTGCTTTCATGCTGACAATGCTAACACGCATGTGACACTGCTGACACTGCTGACAATGCTGAAAATACTGACACGCATGTGACAATGCTGACAATGCTGACACTGCTGACAATGCTGACAATACTGACACGCATGTGACAATGCTGACAATGCTGACTGACACACATGTGACAATACTGACACGCATGTGACAATGCTGACAATGCTGACTGACACACATGTGACAATACTGACACGCATGTGACAATGCTGACAATGCTGACACTGGCTCACCATAAAATTCTGAGATGACATCTGGTCCATTCATCACCAGCAGTGTAGCACCACACTCCACAGCAGCAGCACGAGCAAGAGCAGTCTTACCACTGCCAGGAGGACCATGAAGCAGCAGACCCTTGGGGGGACGCAGCTTGTACCTGGAAAAACAGTTTCAGCGCCGGCAGCAGCAGCAGTGGTGGCAGCAGGAGCAAAAGCAGCCAGTGGCCAAGGGAACGGGACTGGAGCTACTTAATTATCAATAAGGCCTAGTTGGTTGCTGATTATGGATCATAAACGCAGAGTTTGCAGGAGAAATTACTTGTAATCTGAAATAAAAGCCTTTACAAGCAGCGGCAGCAGCAGCAGCTCGATAAGAAGATTAGCACTTACTTGGCAAACAGCTGTGGCAGCTGCAGCGGCAGCAGCACAAGTTCCTTCAGCGTGTTGCTGTAAGCAGAAATTCCGCCCAGCCGACTGTAACCAGCACCAGCAGAAGAAGCAGCAGAACCTGCAGGGCAGCAGGACAGCAAACAAAAACACACAGGGCCCTCCTGTAGCATCCTTCATTTAGTTTATTATGAGAGAGGGGATGTTATATGTGGATACTTTCACCGTCTAAGACGGTACTCTCCACACTCGCTTGACACAAAGTAGATCAGCCAACAGGCATGGATCTAGGGCCAGGTAAACTCTGACCTGAAGAGCTGAGATAGATTATCCCCTTGTTTTAGCCTGGACGATGCTTAACCTATGCTAAACCCTGTTTCATGTTCAACATCAAATTGCCTGAGACAGAAACTTCATGCAGCTGTACACATCCTGCACAATTAAGATAGTCATTGGGCAGAGTGAAAAATGAAACGTAGAACAAATGATATAAAGTAACCATGAATATTTAGGTGTAATATTATATTATTATATTATGTAAATAATTGGGTTGTACCTGCTCTTATAGCTCTCTCAGCTGCATCCATCGCTGCTTCCCTGGCACTTCCTGCAACAGCAGACTCAGCAGCAGCAGCCCTGCCCACACTCACACAGCTCTCCAAATCACGACCAGCAGCAGCAGCAGCAGCAGCAGCGGAGGTGCCACCTCCAACTGCAAGGCCCCCCACTGCTGCCAGTGCTGCTGTGACTTGCTGGCTTGCACTGCTGCTGCTGCTGCTGCTATGGCTGTTTGGGTCCTCACCTGGCATAAGCAGATAGGGTTTAGTGCTGCTGGTGATTAGTAAGGGTTTGTCAGGTTGAACATCTGACTGCTGCGGCTGCTGCTGTTGTCCTGGTATATGGAGCGTGTCAGCTGTTCCTGCCGCTGCTGCTGCTGCTGCTGCTGGTTGTGCTGCTGCTGCTGGGGTCAGCCTGAACAGCAGCTGCAGCCCCAGTACAGGGACATAAGTTACATTACCTGCAAACACGTATCATAGATAACAGTATCATAATCAACAACAACATCAACATCAACATCAACATTGTTATTAACATCAACATTGTTATTAACATCAACATCGTTAATAACATTAAGACCTTGATAAAGTCCTGTCTGTTGAGGGTAGCCATGGAGCAGATGGATAGTAGTTGATGATTGAGGCACAAGAAATATTATAGTTATGATTTGCTATGCCTGCTGTTTTTTCAGCAATGACCAGCCACTGTTGCTGGTAGAAGCAGTTACAATACAAGCAGATGGCGACACCATCATCACCACCACCATGTGCGGCCTGCTGAGAGGAAACATCAGAGGCTGATGGAAGAAGTGCTGCTTATATTAATACTATACTTTGCTATGTATACTGATGAAATTAAGAACAAAAAAATGGACAATCACATTGACAGACGGATAGGTCTTACAATCAGTACTTTCAAATCTACATCGGTACTCCTGATACAATTTACCGGTTTTTTTCCCAGGGAAACAGGCAATATGCAGGCCTGGGACATTTCCAAACGAACTCTTATTTACATTTATACACTGTACCTTGCTCCTGAACAGCATATATACATAGTATATAGATTCAGCCCACCTGGCAGCATTACCCTGCCCAGCAACTGCTTCATGGCCAACTGCTGCACCAGCTGTCGATGTTTTACCTTGGACCAATCCACACCTTCCTGCAGCAGCCTCACTTGCCACTGCTTGACAACATCGGCTTTACTGCTGCTGCTGCTGCTGCTGCTTATAGACTGCTGCTGCTGCCGCAGCTGGTTGCCCTTGCTGCTGGACCCTTTCTTGCTGCTGCCAGCTTTCCTGCTGCTGCTGCTGCTGCTGTGGATAGGAGGAGTTAGGTAACCAGAGGGCTTCCCTGCTGCTTTGCTGTCAGGTGTCTTCAAGCTGCTGCTGCTGCTGCTTCCAGCGTTAGTTTCAGCAGCATAACTGTTACTAACAACATCAATGACGTCAGGGTTTATCTGGCCAGGTGTGAGGGGTAGACCCTGCTGGTGGTCTACACACAGCTGCAGCTGTAAGCTCTCCGCTTCATCAACTGAATCACCTGCCAGGCGCAATTGCAGGAGAATATATCCACAGTAGGCTTACATATTGCAGCTGTTACTGCTGGTTTTGCAGTTGTTGTTGATGTTGCCTGCATTGCTGTTGCTACTATCACTGCGACTGGCTTTTTGCGGTTGTAACTGCTCAGTGAAGTTGGAAAGAAATCGTTTTTTACACCAAGGGTTTGCCAGGAACCAGGCTTAGACATAAACAAATCTTTGGGGTTCAGGGTTCTAACGTTTCTTTGCAGGAAAAGCAGCCTTGAACTCACCACACTGCTGCTCATAGATTGCAAGGCAGCTTTCTGCTGCTGGTTGTACCAGGCTATTCCAGGCTGCAGGACTCAGTGCAGCAGCACCCCGCGCAAGCTTAGCACATGGCCACAGCATCACAGGCAGCAGAAACTGTCCAGGCTGCTGCTGCTGGTGGCTACTGCTACTCAGGGGTCTATCCACCTGCAATCTATTACTGCTGCTGCTGCTGCTGGTTGTGGCGGTGGCGGTGGCAGTAGTGGTTGCGGTTAAAGGGGTTTGAGGAAGTCCGGCTCGTAGGTGCAAGTTGACTAATTGAACTGACTCAGGGTTTACTGCAGGGGTAGCCGCAGGGCCAAATTTGCTAGGGCTTAGAGAGGCAGCGGCTGCTGGACGGCCTGGGGATGTGTAGCGGCTGGGTGTGCTTGCTGCTGCTGTTGATGGGGTGTCGACTGCTGCTGGTGCTGCTGCTGCTGCACAGATGCCAACCTGCACATTGCAAATGCATCATAACGAAATAAATTCAGTCAGCTGGTGACTTTGCGTTGCTGTTTGGTGTCCAAGTGGAAGTGAAATGATAGGCTGATGTGACTGCTGTACTTGGGAGAATGCGCGGCTGTCATATTGGTGACCCCTATGACGGTGATTCTACTGCCTTGCTGAAGGGCATTCAGCAGTAGTGATGCTGGATGCTGCCATCTACAGCCATAACCAGCACCAGCACCGGCTACACAGCACTTGCGACTGATCAACCAGCAGAAAACTTATATTTACATGCAATGGTGTTTGTATGCGCGGGAGCTGAATGTTCTCGGCTTACCAGGCATAGCTGCTGACTGTGCAACCTGTACTGATGCATGGTGTCTGGTGACAGCTGCAGCCAGGCCCCGGCTCCGGTCCCAGGGGGTGCTACTGTTGCCTGATGGCCCGCCAAAACCACTATCAACCTTGGCTGCGATGAGAGCATTATAAGGATGATTTCGCCGGTATGGTGTCAGTGGCGGGACAGGCTGGGCTGCGAATGCTGCTGCTGTTGCAAGCAGATAACCACGGATATGCAGTTCCAGCTGCCTGCAGCGGTGACATCAGGACTCAAAGGAATCCCATGGATGTTGATATACAGCAACAACGTGGTGTGTATGTACATCGCGACAGTCGCTGCTGTGGTGATAGACCATGAGGATAGGGCAGCCGTGCGACTATGGTCAAGCGCTCGATGCATTTTGTATTTGATGTAATGCCGCAGCAGTGAATAAGCCGCACGGGATGGCGTGCACAGCCTCGTTGTTCAAATGAAGCGACTAGCGATTCAGATGCCTAATCCCAAGTTCGAAGTGAGAGAGTGACCACCAGCGGCAGCAGCTCGTACAATCTTGCTTGTGTCACCACTCTGATGATGGCTTGCCGTTGGCCGCTTCAAGTACGCTGCTACACGTCCAAGAACAGTTCTTCAGCATCTGCCATCTCAGTGCCTCATCGATCATCCTCCATGACTATCAAGCGCATAACGCATGTTATCTTTGACATGGTGAGCCATTTGACCATAAATTTGCAGCAAATCAACATATGATCCGCGCTCCTGTAAGAAAAGCACCAGCGGTTTGAGGACAACTTTGAAAGAGCCTCCAGTCAACTCTCCATGTCGAGCTGATTGCAGGACGGGCTGTTGCTGGACACAGAGACCTTTTACACCATAGCACAGCAGGAGATACTCGCAAATCATGGCAAGGAGTTCACCTGGGACTTGAAGGTGGGGCTACAGCGTTACAGTGCTCATACAAAACAACCAAGTATGCAGCAATGACGGCATGTGTGTGTGCCTACTTACTGGTATCAGGGACTGCAGAGAGACAACTCACTATCACCCGGTTTGCCTCCGCCACCTGTTCCATGCTGCATACCGCTGTCGTCTTTCTTTACTTCGAGCAGATCTGACAATAGAGTCATAACCTGAGAGGTGCAGCATTGAGATCTGGAGCTGCATGTCATGCTGCTGCAGGCAAAGATGATGGGCAAGAAGGCACTTGATGCAGCGCAGGTGGGCCAGCACTGCTGCATGTGTCAGCTACTGCAGCTGCCAAGGTTAAGCAAGTGGCTAATACCCCTACAGCCGATAGGCCTACTACTCTTTGGGCCAAAGGCTGAAAGGCAGAAGTTTCACCACTTTGAAACCCCTGGAACTTGTGCAAACATGCAAGCACACAAACTCCGCAATCCTGCGATTTGCAACAACAGCAGCACAAGCTGTAGACCTGCAGATCTGCCAGCAGCATAGGCCAGGGCCCGCCACAGCAGGACGCTTCATGATGTTCATCAACACTACTTCTTTACAGCCAGAGAAGTACTTAGGACGCCTGATGTCTATTCCATAATATCATGATTCTGCACCTGCATGATGATATGCTGACCTCTGGCTGTCAACAGTGCAGGTCCTCATAGACGACATGCAGCTTCATGGCCAGCTGACTCCTCAAGATTTCCTGAAGCAGCGGGAGGCAATACTGGACAGGCTCTTTCCTACAAGCCCTCTGATGCCCGGGGCTGAGAAGCTGATCAAGCATCTGCATGCACACAACGTGCCCATTGCCGTTGCAACCTCCAGCCACAGACGACACTTTGCTGTGAAGACCCAGCAGCACAAACAGTTGTTTGAGCTGTTTGACTTGATTGTTACCGGGGATCAAGTGACAAAGGTATGCCGGCTTGCTTCGATAATGCTGCTGCAGGTGGTGCATAGGCCATTGGCACAAGAGTGCTGTGTCCAGTAAGATACACTGTCTGATGGACTTGCTCTGTGTCATGGGTCTCATATGCCAGTCTGCTGCAATGACATTGCCTTCTTGCAGTTGACACAGCAGCTGCCAGGGGCAGGCTGATCATCGAACCACGGCAACATTAAGATGAAGCCAGCAGTTCATCAAATTCATCTGCCTCATCATTTTCTTGTTGCTGCTAGGCACTTGCTGGCAGCTGCCAGGCAAGTTACCTCGGCCTTGCTGGCTTCACCAGCTGCTGCTCATGCCACAGCTCATGCCGCTGCTGCTGCTGCCGCCACTGCACCTGCAGGGCAAACCGGATCCAGAGATATTTCTCACAGCAGCATCAGGCTTTGCGCTACCGCCAAATCTACCTTCCAACTGTCTAGTATTTGAAGATGCTCCCACTGGTGTTCAAGCCGGCCTAGCAGCAGGAATGGACGTGGTCATGGTCCCTGATCCAAACCTTGACAAAGGCCTCATACAAGGGCTGGGTGCAGCAGCTGTTTTGAGCAGTTTGGAGCACTTCCAGCCAGAGCAGTGGGGTTTGCCAGCATACAGCAGTGCTGCGGTTGAGGCCTAGAGCAGGGCTATGCTTGCTGGTGACATAGGGGGGTACTGCTAATAGTATGTATCCGGGTATGTAGGGGGCAATAACTCCCAATCTGATGTACTCGGAGTCAGATCATGATGAGAATGGTTGGAGCTCAAGTTTTGGTGAAGAGTAGCAATTGTGGGAGACAATCGCTGGACTGCCACGGTTGACTCAGGAAACAGTTTCTGCATGCAGGACACAGCTCATCTTTGAATTCAAGCCTGATGTGATCAACCAGAGATGCTGGCAGGTGGCTCAAATGAGCACCACTGTTGTTGCTTGGCAGGTATTCTGCACCTTAAAATGAATGAACCAGAGTTGTAGCACTGCTAGCAGCACTGCCAGTGCTGCAATTGTTGCTGCAGTCTTTGCCGGAGCTTTGAGTCTGAGCCAGGATCCCCAGACTCTACCCAGCCTGGCTAGGCCCCATAGGGGACTCAGTCATATGGCAGTGCCCTCTGTGTTAGTGGCAACCAAACTCGGCATGCTCTGATCCGTGTTACATGCATGATGACCACAGGAAGTGTCATAGGATCAGTCACAGACAGGCTATCATAGAGAGTCTGGTGGTCCAATGCCGCAAACGGTCTGCTGCATTTGCTGTTGGCAAACATAGCACTGACCCAATTCGCAAACTCCAAATGTCGGCAATGGGCATGAGGGGCAGATCAATTTGCTATGTACATTACGAAGGCCTCTGCAATCCGCCGGTAGGCTACAGTAGGCTAGAGACTCTAGACTGTACAAGACAATGACACTGTCAGCAAAGTTGGCCCCTGCATGCACTGATGTTGGCAACACAAGCAACATTTGCAGCTGCTGGTTGCTTCAACCACTAGACAGATCACACAAACTGATCATCTAGGCATTGAAAAATACTGATGACACCATAACAGTACTGTACTGGTTAGTAATCAGATTATGCACACTGCTGAGCAGCCACTGCAGTATATATTCTTGCAGTGTGTCACATAAGCACAAATAGGTGGTCCTTACACTCCAGGACTGACTGCTGACAGTTTCTGTCTGCTGCCCTGCATGGTGAGGGATGTATTCCAGTCATGCTATGACTGGTGGCAAACTCACACATCACATTGACAAAGCATGCCCTTGCAGGCACAGATGCATCCAACAGCTGGCGCGTTCTGCACTAACGATGCTGTAGCAAATTGAGCAGCACCATACTGTGACTTTATCTCCAAATCATATGCGTTATCACAGACCGGTATAGCATTCGACACTTGCTAGTAGCGTGGGCACTCATAACTGTACTGTATTTCCAGACATCTCAGCAAGTTGGACAAAGCAGTGATACCAGAGCAGAAAGGGCAAGCACTTGCATGTTTTACAAACTCAGTGCATGCTGTCTACGACTGCTGCAGTTGCCATTGCTACCACCAGCCACTGGCCCACACAGTATTATTGGATGCTCAGTACAGAGTACAGATACACAAAGGAGGACACATACGACAGAATAGCAGGGCACCTGACAGGATCAGCATAAGGCAAACCTCAAGCTGTGCAAATTCACTGGTCATCTTAAATCATCAGGTCAGATCGGTCAATCAGTGGCTCAGCCATGTGTGTGCCCTGGATAAACCTCCTGCTCTGAAGCTTGCACAGCCGCTGTTTCTTGACATTGCTCAGGTAGTACCAAGTTTTAAAGTTGAAGTGTACCAGAGCAATGTCTGTGGGACCGAAAACATCCCCCGACTCTGGAATTGCACACTGCCTGAGGATGTCACCTCCATGCTGGACCAGCAGTTCACAGCACTCTTTGTGACCAGCTTGTGCAGCTAAATACAGAGGTGTGACGCCGACCACGAGGTGACGATGGGCGTTGGGAAGGTTTACCATGCCGTTAACCTCCTCACCGTCATGAATGCATTGCTTGAGGGCGAATATGTCACCTGCAAAGCGAGGAACGAAGTAAGGAGGCTCAATACTGGCTGAGATGACGCGTGCATATTCCAATAGATCGTGTATGTCTGCGGCGAGCAACTGAGCTCGCGGTTGCTGAGCAGCAAACTTTACACTGGCAGGATGAGTGGGGGACTGTGAACTATTTTAGGATGCGCGTAAAAACAGGCAGGTAACAATACAATATCATGCACTTCTGAGAACAAAATGCATATCTGCGACTGCACTGTGCTCCAAAGCAAATGAGGCAAGGGGCCGGTCCCCGACAGGAACTCCAGATATTGAGCGGTATCTAGAATGGTTGGCTGGTTGCGGGCCTTCATTCAGATTTATCACTCATGCGCCTGTGGATGAGGCCGCTGCTGTCGAGCAAAGATCATTGCGCGTATGCTGAAGTTTCCGAACTCACCCTCAAAGGCTGCTTTATGGATGCGAGGCAGGGACGAGCAGTCGCTCTTCTTCATCATCATCTTTCCATATGAGCTGTTGTGGTCCATGTTGGCTGGTAGAAAGGTCCGGCTAGGTGCAAAGTCGGAATGTTCTCTCTGGTAGTCAGGCTGTCGAGCAAAGGCACGAAGCACTGCAGGTAACAGTTTTAATGTCTTGCGCGCTTTGAGAGGTGCGAATTTCCAATGAGCTGGGGATGCAAGAGAGGAAGAGGTGTGTCGGGGATTTTTGGCAGGGAATGATGGTTGTTCAGCAGGAGGTGATGATATAATGAAGCGCAATAGTTATGTGCACCCAATGCAGGATCTATGATATGCAATCGATCAAACCAGGCACCTTTGTCACTGGGTGTGTAGGGCTTGCCTGTGCAGTAACAAATGTGCATCAATGGCGCCTTAACGGAGATTATAGACGTAAACTGTAAATCGTTGAGATCATTGATGCATCGAAAAGGACGCAGTTCCACTTTCGTGACGGTGTATGAAGGATCCTTCATCCGGAGGTCCCGGGACACGGGCCCGTATGTGCTGGCAGAGAGAATCACGTGCGAGAAATGCTCACGCGTCATTACGATAGTATTAGGCTAACTGCAGCGTCTTGTTGGGCCTGTGCTGCTGCAGCAGGGCGCGCACACATGTACCAGGGAAAGAAATGTGCGTAACCGTCCGTTTAGTTACTGGAATTTCATTTATGTGCGTAACCGTCCGTTTAGCTACTGAATTTAAATTCAAGCCGCGGCAGAAACAAGCTTGAACATGCCAATAGCATGAGTCATCGTCATTGATCTACCGCATAGCTTGCGGTGTCCATGCTGTCCATGCAGAAACAAACAGGCCAGGCCTACATAGCAGCTTTCCACTGGGACTGATAGACATGCACTCCGCCTTGTCCGAAAGTGGATTGAATTCACTGGGTAGATTTGAGGCGCGGGGCCGATGGCAGTAATTGCTGTGGCTGCAAAGTACTGATTATCATTATTATTTCCACTGGGACTGCTTGCAGCAGTTGCAAACATTAGAAAAATAAAATCACCAAGCCATTAGTAGCTTCAACACATCTGGAGCTATGCTCGACTGCTTTTGGCTTTAGAGCATACCATACCAGCACATACATCATAGAAAGCTCCCCCTAAAAGATATCAACCAACTTGGATCGTAATAGCCAGGAATGTGCAACCCTGTTACACGCAGCTGACATTCAGCAAGCACAGAGCCTCCACTGCTCTCTAACCCATGCACATGAGATGCAGATAATGACCTGATCCCAGTTCCAGAAACAATATAAAATTTGTATAACTCTTAGATAATAGCAACATGCAATGTGAAGAACTGGAATGCAAGCACCTTGCCTGCAAATGCGGCCCGAAGAATTCAATCTCCCACCATGAAGCATCACAACACTTGATGCCAAAAACATGGCTTGCCAGCTTGACGCGGCCCAAAGTGCTTTCATGCCAGATAATCAAGAAGCTGTACCAACCTTGCCTAGCGCAACCCAAGGCCCCCAGACCCCATTACTATTGATCAGCATCAATCCACCAGTGTCCTCCTTGCTTTGTATAGGACCTGAACCCCCAGCAGGTCACTTACAAGCTGTCACTCTGCAACCGCACGACCGCCCCTGAGAACACAATAACAAGTGATGTAACAAGTGTGACAGCCAGGATGATGGGCAGGGCCCTGGAATCATACGGGCCGTCCAGCTTCAACCTGAAAGCAGCAGCAGAGGAACAAGTGGGCAGCTTTAACAGTAGCACTTTCACCAGCTCCGAGACAAAGACAAAACAAGTTGCCTCAAGAGTTATCTCAAGGGTTTCCACTCATGAAGAGCGGACTGATGGCTCATGGGGCCACACAGAGAGTAAACACAGGCCACATTCACGGTTTAATACAATTCAACCAACATGCACGGCATCTTCCTGCAACAGCCGTGGCCATTTTAGCTGGCACGGCGCTTGAAATGCAAGAACAGGGCAGGAGATTCCGCACTGACTGCAAGTCGGCTAAGCACTGATACAATTCCGCAAAGACTGCTTCCATTCCTGCATTGTTGCCAATGATGCCCTGTTAAGTGATTATGCAACGTCATACACAGACCCTTGGCAACTTGCTGGCTTGATGAGCACACGTAGAGCGCTGCCTGTGACTCACTGCAGCATGTTGGCTCTGTTGTTGAAGTTGTAGCCTGCCCAGCATGCGATGACGATGCTTGTTGTGAGCATGAACATGCTGACGATGCGAACATACATTGCCGACTCGGTGTAATCTGAGCCCCAAGTGCGATGGGCATGGCCTGCAACACCTGCAGTTGATGATGGTGACAACATGCATCATAGCAGAGATCAAGCGCTGATCTGTGTGGTGGACTGAAAGTTTTATTGCAGGATTTTGACAAAGCCGGAAAGTTCTGTGTTCTTTCATATTCTAGCAGACCACTCCAGACCTTGCCGCAGTCACAGCAGCAAGTCACTGCATGAGAAGTCAGAACCCCTGTGTTGGCAGAGCTACTGCTGCTACAGCAAATAACAAGGGTACTTTGAGGGGAACCTGATTTCCGAGTCCAGCTGCTGTTAATGTTGCCTGCTGGCGATGTTAGCAGTAATGTTAGCAGACACATAACCACAGTTGATGTTAATGCAGTTGATGTAAATGCAGTTGATGCAGCGCGGATGCTGATACAACCAGCAGCTGATCCTGCAACACGTCTATTGGACATTGCTAAGCACTCAATCCACTTGAGTTGTCATTGAGACTGTGTAAGGTGAACTTCTGATGGCTCCACATACCTGACAGTGCCGCTGATATACTGCCAATGGTCACCGACACATTCATCCAGTGCAGGAAAGTCCTGCAATGTCAGCAGAAGGAATGAAGGCAATCTGGGCAGTGGGCATTCGTGACTTGAAGCTTACGATGCAAGTATTGCACAAAAATACATGTATGGTAGCTGCTGTATCTGCCACTGCCATGGGGTGTAAAAAGTCTTCGATACAGGTGAAGCAGAGGCACAGTTATGCTGACGGCTGTGATTGGGAGCCATCACTACTGGCAATGATTCAAGAGGGCAGCGACTGAAAGTAATCATCGTAGTTATGTATGCCTTCCAGCCACTCACCTCTCATTTGCTGTTCAGGGCAATCCGGGACGGCAGGCGATGCAGGAGCAGGAGAAAAGCGCAAAACGCAACTCAGGATGGTCAGCCACGACTGCTCTACAGATGAGCACTCTGTCGTTTCAGAATTAGTTTCAGAATAACTAAGGCTGCGAAGTTTGTGTCTTGCGATGAAGAGGCAGCGAAGCTGTGCACAAGGAATGCTGTCTGAGCAGCTCCAGAGGCCAGTGGTGGTAAAACTTCAAGGTGGCAGGCACTTTCGATGCTGGACCAGGCAGACAGATTTAAGAATTGGAGTGCAGGCTGCTCTGTGACGTGTAAGTGCACTTGAAGGAGCGATGTTGTCGTTGTCTGCAGCCCTTCAGCAGGTGATGAGCAAAGCCAATACTGCTTACCGAAGTACGCTTTGGCCTCCGTTCTGCGTAGGGTCTCTGCAGGCATCTTGTGCCTTTACTATATGATGCAGCAACACAGGAAGAGGAGGCAAGTAAGGTGTAAACACGCCTGCGGTCACCCTGTCGTTTGCGGGGCCTGCAGTACGATGATGTACCGCACAATGGCTCTTTAATCTCGTGATCAACACGTTTTTGCTCACGAGCAGTGCTGATGCTGTCCGCGTTGACAGGACTCCACCTTGGCAACTTGCTAGATTCCGTCATATTCCCCAGGAACCAACCCTAACGGGCCGCAGTGGCTCCACCTCATTCTGATCGGACCGCAGATCACGCTCATTGGGTGAATGTCTTGCTGTGGACGCGCAGCGCGCAGCACTTGTACTCTTCTTGTGTGTAAGTGACCAGTTTTCCACTTCTGGCTGCGTACCACGCCTGTCACGGAGGGCACACACAGATTATTGTATCACAGTACTACACCCGCTCACTGCTGGGATCTGGGAGACTTGCCACCGTAGGCACTACCTGACAGTATACATCATCCACACCCAGAGGACGCAAGGCATCTTTTAGCGCCATGAAGTTCGGGAAGTATCTTGAGAAGCAGGCGACGGAGGAATGGAGGTCGTTCTATCTGGATTACAAGGGCCTCAAGGACCTGATCAAAGAAAGTGCCAAAGAGGCAGAGACGTCTGGGCCTGCAGCTTTCTCACCCCGCACTACGTCACTCTCCATCGTGCGCGCGGCCAAGCAAGCAGATGCTGCAGAGGAGAGGTTCTTCCAGAAGCTGGAAGCTGAGGTAGGAACCCTTTGATGCGTTGGAACACACCTCCAGAATATTTGCTGCAGTACTGCTGCAGCTGGATTGCAGGCACTTGTATAGACTTCAACCCAGATACTTTATGGCAAATTGCTTGAGTCAAACCACTATATTATTATTATCTCTGAATCCATACCATGTGTAATCACAGCATCCCAGATGGCAGCCTGTTTCATTGCTGTGTTATAAACGTGGCACTTGGGATTATTCCTCACATTCCGCCGTGCTGCCTACACCAGTTCCCTGCATGGAACTCATGGCACAGCTAGACACACTTGCGACATTCTTGTGGCATAATCTGCATCTATCTATTTCGGGCGAGTATAGGTAGGTGCAGAATACGCTGATATGTGGCAGTATCAGCGACCATATGTTGACTGCGCTACCAGCAAGTGTCGATGAAACATTCTAGTAGTACTCATGACCCGTATCAAATCCATCAAGTCATGTAGATATTCAAACTCCACAAAATACAGCTTCACAACAACCCATATAAGTCTCCAACATCTTCACAAGCCCCGAGGAACCTCAAGCTGACACACTGGCTGTGCATCTGTTTCAATGCAAGGTGGTCAATATTGGCAAGTTCACACAGCGTGTGGTTGCTGAGCTGCGCCAGCGCTTGGCAAACCTCCAGCCCAAAGCTGACAAAGCAGCACAGGAGGCAGGGCAAACCTCAGAGAAGGAGGCGCTGATGGAAGAGGCCAAACAGATTGGGGAGGACTACATCAAGCTCGAGAAGTATGCTAACCTGAACTATATGGTGAGTGGATCAATTGATCACCTAGGCAGCAACAAAGCAATTTGAATACTGCAATATGTTAACAGTTGCCATGTGTCATTTCATTCCCTCAGCGTCCACGATTGCTAAATGCTCAACCTGCAATGTACACTCCGATGTTACTTTCATTCTGAGCGTTTTTTCTATCTTCAATGCACCACTCTTGATCACCTACCGCGTGTCTGCTTTGGCTATTGCACATCAAGATAGTTCAAGTCCTGGTTTTCTTTTCGCATGTCTGTATCTGCTTTTCTTTGTTCCATGCAGGGGGTACACAAGATCCTGAAGAAGCACGACAAGCTTCTGCCCCACAGCCCTTGCCGCCAGTTCTACATTGCCCACCTCCACCAGCAGCCCTGGGTGCAGGGCACATACAGCGACGTGCTGGTGCACCTGAGCAACGTCTACAGCCAACTGAGGGGAGATTCCACAGGACAGAAGAACGAAGATGCTGCTCAGGTGCGTTCAGCAGCTGCAGTGTTTTGCAATCAAGCAACTTGCCACTGGAAGATGCGGCCATGTGATGCTTATCACCTACAGCTGCACTCAAAGATGTACACAGTATGCACAGTGTCCACCCATCAGGTGAAAAATGATGAGTCTGCAAGGTAATGGAGTTAGCCACAGTCATTTGTGAAGGCATGTCACAGCCAGCCATCCAAACAAGCAAACAAACCACCCCCCACAACCCAGTGAAATATGAGCAAAGCGCTGCATTGTACCAGGTTGCCGCTGAGAGTAGGGATGCGAGGTGCTGGTGGTGGTGTTATCTGTTGCAGGGTTTTGTCCGCTCAACCACAAAGTACTGGGTCCGCTCAGAGGACGTCAGTAACGTCAAATACCACATCCTGCAGCACCTACCCGTCTTCCAATTTGACCGCAACGACTTCTCAGGAGATGCCCAACTCATCAACAGTGTGTACTTTGACAATGAGAACTTGGAGCTGTACCATGGCAGGCTGGACAAGAAGCCCAATGCCATTGCACTCAGGATTAGGTGAGGCTGTGATGGCTTACTCACAAGACATAACCTGCCATTGACGGCTTCCTGCGATCCTGCACCCATGTGGAAAGTGTATTAGATAGCAAAACAAACAAAACAAATAAAAAAAATAAAAAATATCAGTAAAATAATGTCCCAGATTGGATTGTTGCCGTTGGCTGTAAGTTGGCTGCAGCAGCTGCCAGCTGTTCGAGATGCAATAGCCAACTGCGTGGATGGCCAAGTGCACAAGATGCCAAGCATATGCTTGTATGTCAGCGTTTGTGACAGAAAAGGGGGGTCATCTTCTTGCCTGATCCTGCAAACTTGCTCGGCACGAGGTTGGTCCCCTTTTATGTCATAAACGCTGCAGTGTGCGTGGATACCACCAGCTGCTCCAGCACAGCAAGTTTGCCCAATCACGCACGACCTCATCCTGACAAATTTCTTCTGCAGTTGGCAGTTTGGTGTCAGTACATGAACAGGTACAGTTGGCTGCTTGCACTGAGGCTGGCTGTGCTATTGTTCCTGCTGTTGATGCTGCTGCTGCTGCTGATGTGGCTGTCGGTTGCTGGCTCAGGTGGTACGGCTCCGGTGAGCCTACGAAGGTGTTTGTGGAGCGCAAGACACACAGGGACAGCTGGAAGGTGAGAACAGCATTGCAGATACTCAAGCAAGCACGAAAAATGAAAGCCAAAAAAACTCCAAAATAGAAATACTAACAACAACATAAGTGATGTCAGAACCCTGCCATGTAGGGCCGTAGCACAGACCTGGTGTTTCGCGTCTGGTTCTTTGTGTCAACAGCAAGCTAGTATGGCAATGGGTGCCCAGTGCCTTGTGACTGCCCAGCAGCACAGGTGTAGATGTCTTGAGGTGTTGTGAGGTATGGCTGTCCATTGACATGTGCTTCTCACATCAAAGATACTGTTGTCATATGCAGGGCATGGCTCTGTACTTATTTCTTTCTTCTTTCTCTCTTTTTTCTTGTTTATTGATACTGATTTCATTGCTGCTGCCGCTGCTGCTGCTGCTGCTGTGCTGCAGGGGGAAGAGAGTGTGAAAGAGCGTTTCACACTAGCAGAGGACAAGGTGGTGCCATTCTTGGAGATGGAGTATGGACTTGAGGACGTAAGCAGCTTCATGCACAATTCCTCACTACCACAGCAATAACAGGAATCAATAATGTACACAGTACACTTTACTGCACTGCCCAGACAGCACATGCTGCTAACAGCCAATTGATCTTCTGCTGACTCTAGTTCCCTGACTTGTGGTTCCTTGACTAACAAATTTTTGATCACCTTGACGCAGCAAATCTCCATTTCCGCTTTTTGTGTCATTCTTGCAGGCTGTCGCTGATCTGCGTGCTGCCGGCAAGTCCGACCGTGAGATCGAGGCTTTCACATCCCTTTTCACAGAAACCCGCCAGCAGATCGACTCCAAGCAGCTACGCCCCTTCATCCGCACCCAGTACATGCGCACGGCCTTCCAAATCCCCTTCGACTCAACTGTGAGGGTCAGCATGGACACGAACCTGTGCATGATCAAGGAGAACCCTGACGAAGGACCCAGCTGCACACTGGCTGGCAGGTGGTACAGGTATGCTGGATCCATGAACCGTTTGCCTACTTGCTCAGTCATTCTTATTTTGCATCAGCCCTGAGCGCCCAAGGCACTGGCTTACGAGCCTCAGGTTTTGCTGCGCAGCTGCACCGTTCAGTATGGTACAGGAACCAAACCTCCATGCCCGTGGTCATCATCCTCAGGCCCCTGGCACAAGTCATTTGTAAGAAAACTGTCTTCATCTCCAGGGTGAACCACTGCCTCATGCAGTGTAGAGCCTAGTTCGATGTGGGGTGAGGTAGGCAAGTTGAGTCATGGTGATGCAACAACTCACTGGATGATATTGTAAAGTGGGAAAGTAAAGGGTGAATTGTTTCTCTGATGACTGTTTTGCTTCAGGGATCCCTCTCTGCCCATCAACCGCAATGAGATCACCCGCTTCCCCCATGCAGTGCTGGAGATCAAACTCAGCCTGGGACAGGGGCAGGAGGCACCAGCCTGGGTGCAGGTGAGGGAGGCAGGGGCATGTATGTAACTCTGTTTTTTACCATCATACATCTATCCATTCTCAAGTGGTACATCTATGCAATTTCAAACCATACATCTATTTATCTTCATGCATCTTTCATACATCCTTTGGCATGTGCGCATTCTGTTCTCATCTTCTTGCTATGTGCGCAACTGAAATTGAATGCATCCTCCAGTGTGACTGTATTTCGTGGGGTACGAGGCCTATAGTAACCATCTATCAGGGTCTTGTTGTGCATAGCCATGTTCAGGCATGACTGGCAGCTTATGATCGGCAGTGGCATGAATGAAAGGAAATAAAGAATAAAAATAGATAAATAATCAATTAACATCTGTTTTTGTTCTACAGGAGCTGCTGGAGTCTGGCTACTTGACAGAGGTTCACAAGTTCTCCAAGTTCATCCATGGCACATGCACACTGTTCCCAGAGCTGGTGCAGGTGAGATCCTACCCCTCATTTCCCTTGCTGGCATAGCATAACCTGCTATCAATCCATCATGATGTTCATGTCTGATAAGATGTTGTGTTGTAAGTCAATCTGTTTCCCTTAATCCACAGGATAGTGGGAGATGGTGGGCCACACTTCTGTTTGTTAATGACGGTATTTCCAAAGGCGTTCATCTGCTTGCTGTGCCTGAAGTGCTCAGCACTGGTCATGGCCTAGCATAGCTACTGTATGGCTCAATAGATTCTTGCCAGTCATAACAGAGTACTGTCAGCGATGCAGCACACTTTCAGTGCTCTGTGGTACACAATCAGGCACAAAAAGCATGTCATCTCAAGTCTGCTCTCCTGTACTTTCTGAGGTAGTTCAAGTTACACGGTTTGTAATGTTCGGTTACGCCATCAATTGCCCAAGGTACATTACCATGTTGCAAAGGGCCAGCACCAGCCATACCTATCACACACAATCCCTCTCGCCTGATTGAAACTTAGGAAAATAAGCCATTTGTTTGTTACCAACAGTTGTTCATGTGTTGCAAACGCACAGGCTGTTCCTTACTGGGTGGATGATGAGTCTGTGAGGCCCAGCATGTTGCAGTCTGCCCCACCAGCAGGACGCCGTCAGGCAGCTACAGTGGGATCAAGCGCAGCAGCAGCCAATGGACAACACACAACCATCGAAGTCCAGGAGGATGTAAGTCTTGACCATTTCAATCCACAAGTTGACATCAAGTGGCAATGGCAGTGTTGTTTTGGGGCCATGCTGTGCTTGCACTGGGCCCTGCTATGGAAAGGGCACAGGGTCAACAAACTTTTGTAGACTGCCGCTGAGGCCACACACTGCTGCTTGCAAACCATGCATTTGTTATACATTACATGGTGCTGCAGATACACCATGAGCTGCTGAGCGAATTTGCTCCATTGCATGCTGCTGCTGCTGATGCATACGCTGCTGTTGTTGGGGGTGATTGTGTAGATCACGAGCCCTGTTGCAGAGAACAAGCCCCGCAAGAGAGTGCCTGGCTTGGAAGATCTTCAGCATCCATTGCTGGGTGATCAGCCTACACTGAAACTGCTGCCGGACCAAACAAAGGTAAAAGTCAGCGATCCTTGAGGCTGCTGGTTACTGGTACTGGGAAAATAATTGTTTTTAGAAATGCATGAAGGTCTCCTATGTGGCAGCTTGCAGATGTTCACTATCTGCCGTAATTGCAGTAAACGAGACAAACAAGACATCCCGCTTGTTTGCAGACTGCTGTTGGGCGTGAGTTAGAGCCCGGCTTAGTCTGTGCCTGTGATACTAATGCAGGTTTGCATGATCGCATATAATTGATCCACACTCATATCATAAATAATAACAATGAATGCAGAATGCATTGTTCATGCTGTTCAGCAAACCTTCATACACATGTGTTGCAATCTTTGTTTACTGCAGCTGCATGATGCCTGCTCCAGCTGAACCAGTCGAGCCCTAATCTGCTCGGCTCCTGTTGTCAATCCACAACCTGCATTGTTACCCTAAGGTACCTTCTGTCACCACCTTGTACAATTGGGACCATCTACCACCAACCAATCCGTACATCTGCGCTAATCTTTCACTAAGTTAACGCCGTCCCTCCCTCCTTATTCTGCTTTCTCAACCTCCTTCCTCCCCTTTCATCTCACAGGTCAAGGGTTTTGGGAAGAGTTGGGGTACGGGAGGCGACCAGAAGGAGCCTGGGTTCTTTATGAGACTTCTTGGTCCCAAGACATCAGCTGGACCGGTCAGCATCACCACTATGCGCATAGAGCCAAAGACCTACTTTGCAAACGAGCGCACATTCCTATCCTGGCTGCATATGGCAGTGACACTGGGATCCATTGCAGCAGCACTGCTTGGATTCAGCAACACTAAGGGGCAGGTGAGCTCTGGGAACAGGGAAAAGGTCATGTAGAGCAGCATGATGAGTGGCTCACTGCTCGCAGGTCAACCTGTAGTGCTGCTTTGGATCTGACGCCCACCTACCGGCAAGATTACTTTGCCTACCACTACCGATGTATGTAAGTTCCATTAAAACAACATCCAATGAATACATGGAAGCAGGGCACTTGTCAGTAGCAAGTCGTTTGGTGTGATTTCTGCGGTTATCTGCTTGCAGACCGGTCTGGGCGCCCACCTGGTAGAAGTGATTGCGCTCATCCTGCTGCCTGTGGCCATCTGCATGTGCGGCTACGCCATCTTCATCTTCAAATGGCGCTCAGATATGATCTCAAAGAAGAGGGTGAGCACCATGATGCAAGGGAGAAAGGAGATTCGTTTGTCGCAGTAAATCTGGCCTGCAGCATGTTGCATTGGTATGGTTCAAAGAGCCACCTTTACACACCTTGCTGCAGTGTTTTTGTCATAATCCAAACAGTACCCATGCAGTCAGCCTCAGAGCAAATGAGCTGCCAGGGCATGCTGCCGCAAGCATGTTTTGCATGGGTGTGCACCACCTTGCCAGTATGCAGTAGTGCCTTATTATTGACCAGACGCCCTGCTGTACTGCTTGTCTGCAATTCACCTGTGCAGCCCCAGCACTTCGATGACCGGGTGGGACCCCTAGGCCTGTGTGCAGCTGTTGTCACAGCCTTGGTGGCCATCCTGATTGTCAGTTTTGTGGACTTCATCGAGTTCATGGAGAGCAAGGATGCTCCTGAGCCCGGACCGAGTCCCGCGCTGCCTTCACCAAGCATGGTGCTGCCAAACATGGCCGTGTCACGCATGGTGGAGTTGGCTTCTGGGCTACAGACCTCCCGCTGAGCTGTCACTGCATATGATGTGGCTGTTGCTCAAGTTGGAGTTGCTGTGATTGCATTTGGATGTTGCATGGCAGGGCTGTGCTGGCGCTGCCAGTGGTAGCTCAATATATCGCAGTTTGGAGTAGCAAGAGTTGAAGTTGGCTTGCCAAGCTTGCTGCTGCTGACTGGTGCATGTGGGTTGGAGGGACAGGTGTGCAGTAGAGGAGGTACATACTTCTCAGCATACCATTGACATGGGTCATTGTTTGTTTGTGACAGTGGTGTGTCAGTACACGGATGCAGTCATCATTATCCAGTGCCACTGGTGAGTGTTAGCTGACTGGAGGCTTCGGCAAATGTTTGGCCGCTGTTCAATATCAAAGTAAGCATTGATAAATGTGTAGTTGCCTAAGTAAGCGTCTGCAATGGACAGTGCCTGCCGGTGCTGTTGGGCATTTGCACTGATAGATGGTCAACATTGGTATGACAACAGGGCATAACAGCACCCCTCCTCCACACATCAGTGTGTCATTGTTGCACAAGTCTCAGTGCTGCAACACTCATTAAGCACTGCATCACTCTTTGGGGAATATTTCAAACTTTGGAAGGACTGTCTGATGTGATCTGAATGTCATGAGCCGTGCATACCACCTAGATATGCACATAGTGGTGTGCAAGGCTGGTTGAGCGATCATAATTGATAATAGTAGTGCTGGAGCTCAAGGGGGGATCATTAGTCACCCAACATAGCCATTTGGTACAGGTGGCAGGTGGTTACAGCTGCGGTTGGTCTTTTCAAGGGAGGTCAGTGAGCGGCAGCAGCAGGTTTCAGTCTTTTGCAGCATGCAAGGAGTCATTGAGGGACTTGCTATACCATGATTGTATATACTATGGATCTTACTACTAATGAGGCTTCAAAGTAAGATTGCCTGCAGGTCTGTCAGGTTGCGACTACTGGCAAATGCTGGCATCTAAGATGAGGTCTTTGTGTGGCCATGTGACTCAACACCAACGTGCAGCTGCATTGCTGATGGATCAGCATTGGATATCCAATGAGCCAGCCGGAAGGACCAGTTACCAGCCTGATCATCAGGCATGAGTGACTCCGAGTCACTTAGTGAGTGATTACAAAGGTACAAAGTCGGTGGGATGCACCCCCTAAATTCCAGCACAAGCCAGCGAGCCAGTGGATGACTCATGGGATGCGGTCTATTCTCACAGATTAGCCCGTAGATGAGAGTGGTAAAGAGTGTGACAGCGATGATGCGGAGCACCAGCGGATCCACGGGCACTCGCCGAGCTATTTGGGCTCCCCGGGCCGGATACGAACCCGCACCTCCAGCATCCATTGGCCGGGGCAGTACTGGCCTGACAGTACTGAGACCTGAGCAGCAGAGCTGGCTGGTCATCAGGAGCCCACCCCCTTGTAACAGACACAAAACAAAACAAGCAAGTACAACTTGCAGAAGATCATCAGACTTAACCTCCAACTCAGACTCAGAAAGATTATGCAAAACATGCATAGGTGTATATGGATTGCAACGCAACAACCAGCACAAATGAACAAATGCAGCCACAAGACGCTTATCCTGACCCATGAAACGTGCCATATGAGGACCAGCTGTAGTGATAGTGTGATGCAAGGTTTACAGTAGGAAATAGACAAGATTTGTGGGCTTGGTGCAGTGACGCAGTTGTTGATCTGGGTATGTGCAGTGGTGCACCTGCTGCTTATGCAGTATTATCACAGGTGCTTCACAGCAAACAGATAGGATTTCTTGGTCTTGGTGCAATGACGCAGTTGCTGCTGCTTTGCAGTGGCGTTTGATCAGGGTTGTATTCACGTGCCGCTTATGCAGCATGTTCACAGGCCACATGTCTGGAATGCATAGTCTTTTGAGTGCTTTGTGTCTTCTGAAATAGGGTTTTTCTTCTTTTTCTTCTTGTTTTCTGTCTTCTGAAATTGGTTGGTTTCAGATTTTTTCCCCCATGAGCGACTTTGTTGGCTCTTACGGGGTGCTCCTCAGGGGCCAGGTATTATGGTATGGTATGGTATGGTATGGTATGGTATGGTATGGTATGGTATGGTATGGTATGGTATGGTATGGGAGGTAGCATTGTGACCCCCGTTAAGCAACTCCTGGGCCCCCAAGACTTAGTAATGAGGCTCACTGTACTGAGTACACCTGCCCATCATGCGGGTAGGCCAAATACCCACTGGTCATTGCAGTCTGCATGGCTGGATGGTGGATTGTTGGACAGTGTTGTCCTAGCTGGGTGTGAGACAGTGAGTGTCGTTGGTCAACCTGGTTGACCTTTGGCCGGGGCAGTACTGGCCTGACAGTACTGAGACCTGAGCAGCAGAGCTGGCTGGTTATCAGGAGACCACCCCCTTGTAACAGACACAAAACAAAACTAATTACTAACAATTGTTAGTTGCGACTGGTAGTTATTATGACAGGGTACATTGCAGGCTAATCAGCCTCCTTGCCACTCCAGCACTAGTGAAGGACTTCTGCAAATGCCTACTAGGCTAGGAACTTTCTGGTATAAAGCGAAGGATCCGAATCCCGGGCTCAAAACACAACGCTCTCGGCATTGGAGGCAGTTGAAATATTCAATATTGCAATGTGCATGCTGAATATGCACTGCGCAGTGCCGGTTCAACCGGTTGAATCGTTTCAAGGGCCTTGAAGATCGGACCGTCGGACCCGGTCCCAAGGGTCTTAGAGTTCAAGCCAGTGGCCCTGCAAGCTGCAGCCGGGCGACCTGAGAGAATTTTTCTTCCGCAATTGTATGGACTAGCTAGTGACGCCTAGTAGTAGAGTAGTAGTCGAGCACTCATTTGAACACGCTGGTGATCCCGGGGATCAGGATCGCACCACGATGGCTCGTCAGGCTGTGATCATTACCGTAATGTTGCTCAAACAACTGTGATCAATGATATACGGCCGCAAAGTGCCTGCACAGGTCGCCTCTCGGGTGCGTGCATGCTGTACTGCAGTCATTGTTGGTAATATGTATATTGATCAATACCATACTACCAGTACGGTCATCAGTAAAGATTCAAACAGATAGACACAAAACAACAGACACATTTGCACACAGTATGCTGGTGGAAAATACAGCTTGCCTGTATGCATGGTCCCCTACTATCCGATGTGTAGCTGTCACTTCTGTGATCATGCTCCTGTGTCCTTCCATCGTCTATTTGTTTCTAGTATTACCTGCAGCACATTCAGAACTCGTTAGCTTCCGTCCTGTAGTCCAGCCACACATCAAACATGCAGGGGACCAAAGGGCGGAAACCAGCGAGTCCTTCTAAGGCCTTATTGCCTCCGTGCTGCAGGTGAACGGTCAAGCCCAAAACGGTCCAGCTGCCAGATTGACCTCGCAAGTAGCGCAATATTAACACACGTCACCGGCTGCTTCATGAACTGATCAGTCTAAAAACACCTAACACCACCTGTGACTGTGAAAACCCAAACCGGGCAGGTCTCCTCATGATCAGCCTAAGTCAACGTTTGGTGGAGTCCACCTCATGATCAGCACCAACTCGGCTTTTGGCATCAGAGCTTGGGCAGTATTGCACACTATACGTATAGTGTCAACAACATCAGTCATGGCTATGATCATATGCCTGCAATGTGCCACAATCTATTCAACTTCAAGTGATAGGCCCAGCCTGCTGAGTCAGCAGCAAAGTTCTGTCGCGTTATCAGAACCGATGGAAGGCTCACTGGGGCCAACCACTTCTGATGGCAGGTTGAAAAAGACGCTTAGCTCTTGCAAGGAAGGAAGGAAGGAAGTTACCCTTTCCGGCCGCAAGGCCCTTGGGAGAAGTACTTGGTGGCTCAGCCACACTGGCACACCAATATTTAGCCACCCTCAGGGGCAAAAGTGCCGTCACGGTCCAAAATGGGGGTGGCAGTACAAGTAGTAAACCCCAACAAACCTCAACCTGGCACTAACATCACAAGTGAGGCAGACCTAACTATCGCAGCCAAGAATTGGTGCAAAGGCAGCATATGAGCATGGGCAGTCAACAATAAAGGCAAGGTAGGCTGCGAGAGGTCCAACTGCGGGTACGTCTCCCGCAAATGCTGAACACCAGCACATTTCAGGACAACATGTTGCTCATGCCCAACAACATGTGCAGCACAGAGATGACAGATAGCTCTTGCAATTGCAGTCAACAGTTCATGTGCAACCGTGCAGATGATTGCAGCAGCATCGATGGCAATAACATTTGCATGCACTGCAGTCAGTAACTGGCTACTGCGACACCGTCACAATCCATCAATGCTCTGGAGAATCAAAGGCCACCCATTTGCTCATGATGAGTGGTGCCAATCAGCACTGCCAAAGCATTGATGTGGTGATAGATAGCAGCAATCACACAATGCAGCAGTTCATCATCATGAAGTCAGACAGCGAAGATGCAGATGCATTCTATATATGCACATGTGTGCTGTTCAGCACATAATGAATCTACCACAGAGCTTTTGAAGATGCATCAAAGGCACATACTTTAAGAACATGTATGAATACTATAATTATGGTGCTATCAAAGACAAGAGTGCTATGCCATAGCAGCCCTAGTCACAAGAAGTGACTACTTGAAGTAGCAGTACCAAGTCGTTGCTGTCACTACCTGCAAGCCAAACTTCAAGTCTGGTGCTGAACCACACTTGTGTCATCATGACATTCCAAGGCTTGGAATTGGAGCGCATTGACTGCATAGCAGTGCAATATCATCAGTATTAAGCTTATACAATCTGCAAGGTTGCAACTGCGGCAGCGGCTGCACAGCACGATCATGATGCCAAAAGCCTATTGGCAGGCTGCCAGTAAAGCCTCAGTCCAGCTCACTAGGATGACTCACTCAGAAGCTGAGAGTCATTGAGTGACTCAACCAGACTCTGAGTCAAGGTGTCTTGACCATGAGCACCCACACACATATGCCATATGGGGCCGATGGCAGTAATGCTATGGCTGCAAAGTACTGATTATTATTATCATATGCCATATGGGGCCCATGTATCCTTTTGTACAACTTTAGAAACAGCACTGAATGATAATGCCTTTACCATAGTCATATGGTGTGGCACCACATCCACCCTTCAATAGCATCAGGTCATATGAAAAGGCGGGTAGGTAATATGCCTTACCTGCCCAACGAATACAGCAGGGATCACCAGTCCCCACTGGTGACGGGCCATTTTCAAAGTTAGAATCCCACGTTTTGGAGCAATATGGCAACGATACTGGGATAGATCATCATAAGAAAGCACAAACAGTCTCCTGCAGCACCAATCATGGATGCCTGCTGTGTGCGCATGCATGCCTGATGCTGCATCTACCAGTTGAACCTCTCTGATGGCATTGAGATATGCGGTGGACCCAAAGTGTAATCACAATCATGGTCACAGCAGGAAAATCTTACAGAAAGACTCTTATGTCATATCACAACATTTTTTCAGTCTTGATATAATCAATTATATAATCATACAGTGCACATATCAAATCATCACACAAGATACTGTGCACATAAATCTGCAAGGTTCCTCAAGCCTGAGTCAGCCACTAGTGGGAGAGTACTCATGTTGGGCGTGGTTTGTTCTTTGGCAACACAGCTAGGTCCACAAAGTGCCAGGCGTTACATGCCAGGCCCCTGAAATTCCAGACTGCAGTGATGCCTGAGGGCTGGCTGTCTCCGTTGATGTTCATGGCCTTGCAGCACACTCGCCATTTGCCACCCGGCCCTATGAGGTGTGCTGGGACCTGCAGATGCGAGACAATACTGTATGTGTTACTAACTGTTAGTAACACATCACTGATGCGTCGATGCAGCAAGACAAGACAACAGCAATACCGGCCCATGAGTACACAAGCACCCGGTAGTTCTGCATTTATGGATCAAAACCTGGGCTGATGTGTCACACAGATTGAATGCCCCTTAGTAAGAAGCACCTGCAGTGTGACCGCGGCCTGCAGACTGTGACAGTCTGACGGGGGAAGGGGGGAGGGGACAAGCTGAGCAACTTTGAGGGGAAAAGTCATACTGTTGGTATATGATATACCTGTAAAGGTATCTGCCATTTGATCCAGCTCCAAGCCTGCCCTGATGCTCCGTCACCCTGCCAGGCCAGCGGACCTCTCTCCTTGCTTAGGACTGGTGCTGTTGACTCTCCTAGCTTGGTGTGCTTGAGGCTGCTGGCAACTGATGAGACAGTCTGCTGCATGGCACCAAACAACTTTGAGGTGGTCTCAGCTGCAGCATCAAGCTCTTCCTGCAATCAGCATAAAAGAAGTACTCATGGTGTTGTTGATCCGTTGCACATGTTGGGGGAATTGCTTAAACTCCTCCTGACAAATATAGGCAACCCGGCAAGAAACATGTGCTTGTGCATGCCATGTCACATGTTACTGTTATTGGATAAGTCTTGTTGACCACAGGGGCTCTGCCCACTGTATTCATGGCATCCTACTGCTTCCTTTGCAGGATGACAGGGGTTTAGGCTGCCTGGGCAGTCAGATGTCAATAGACCCAAGATCACAATCACAATATATAGATATAAATATAATAATAATAATATATAAATATAAAATAAATAAAGATATAAATAATTATATTATTGTTTGTTGGTGGTTTTCTGCAGCCTCAGGCTGCAATCCCTTTCTTGTGCGCCGTGTTCGCCTTTGGCGTCTACCAATGTAACCATGTAACGTATTCACTGCTGCAGCCCAGTATAGATATAACTATGAATATAAATGTAAATATGATAACAATTATTAAATAATGATATAATTGATAAGGTGCCACTGGAGTCATTGTAGCCAAGACCAATGCCGGCGGCCCCGTTTCAGCCTCGGAAGTTTGTATACAAATACGTACCTGTCCTGCAAAGTCTGTTTCTCTTTCCACAATGTCGGCCAACTCCCAAGTTTGGCCCTCATCAGTGGATACATCAACACGAGTGATGGGTAGGCCACCTCCACACCAGGCATAGCCTTTGAACCACACAGCATCTGTTGAGGCTCCATCAATGATGCTGCCAGGCTCAGGTAGAAGAATTGCTGACTGCGTGTTCATTGCCTGCATCATATGTATTTGATTATGTTCAGACTGTAATGTTTCAGAAAGTGAGTGCAAACACTGTATCATCTGTAAGTGGGCCTGGTAAACTTTAGCCAGACGTATGTGAAACTCTTGCCCACATTGAGGTACTGGCAGTGGTTCATTGTGGTTAAGCTGAGCAACAAACTTCATGAGGACTATGAATACACAATCTTCTTTTGTAAGTAGTTAAAATGATATACAAATGCATGCTACATGCTGAGACTGTATATGCCAAGTATTGTCAGCATCAGTGATATAAGTTTGCATTCAAAGAAGTGGACTCCGAGTCCAAGTATCTGCCAAGATCATGGAGGGAAAATACGGTTGATGATGACCTTTAGAAACGTTCCCGGGAAGTATGTAAAGGTCATATTCATCATTCCCCTATCCCTTGAGATTATTACCATGATTGGAGGCATGCTGTGGGGATCAGACTGGGCCAGGGTTGTGAACTTGTGAGGGAACATTTTGTAGTCCTTCTGCTGCCAGGGAGACTGGCACTCCTTGTCAGAAATGCTGATGCTCTGCACAGATCATGCAGGCCACAAACACACTGATTACTATCAGTGTTATTCGAACACAATTCATTTGACGTTAGATTATTTAGGCTGTAACCGTTCCAAGAATGTCATCCTGCGGCATACATACTTGCCAAGGGCTGCACCTAGATCCAGGTGTATCCATACACAACACACACATTTGCTGCAGTCTTATGCAATTATTATATAATAATAATGTATGGTCAAGGCATGCATCATGGTGGTGCGGAGGTCTGATATCTTTGAAGCTCAAATTCTGGCAGCAATGGCCAATGTATATAATAATAATTTGCGCAATGATAGGTAGGCTTGGCAAAGAGCAGTCCTGGTTGCCACTGCAGACCTGCCAGGTTTTGGCAATTTATACGGAGCAAAACTCAACATATAGGTCAAACAGCATTACATTGCCAATGTATATCATTATTGCGTTATTTAGAGACAGTATCCTCGTGAATTTTCTAATGAGACTTGTGCTTACCTTCAGCCACTTCACGCTGCGAGTTCCAACATAGCCAGGCACCACAGCACGAAGCTGCAGACATCAAAACACACTGTGTTGGCCCAGGCTGGTCAGCACCCAAGGTCAGAGGCATCAGCCATGATGCTGACCATAATGATCACACATTTTACAGCCTAAATACAATATCATTCAGACTAATAATCCTGAGTCAGTGACTTCTCTCCAACCACTGCAGTGTTTCAGACATGCACTCGGTGCATGCAACACGCTGCCAGCTTGTTTGCTGACAGTTACATAATGCCCTTGACAATGAGCCCCTCAGTTAGCAGCTGCTGCACAGTACTTCAAAAGCATTGCTGGCTACAAGGTAACTTGCACATACTGGACTCTGGAGTGCTGCATTAGTATGCAACAGGATAAACATTGCTGTTGCGGTACAAGAACAGCAGTGGCTACTGTGTTGCACTGTGATGCAGCACTCTCGAGTCCCCGTATCCACCGTATGCAGAAGAATCAAAATAGTATGTGTGTCATGGTTGCAATGCATAGTGAAGGGCACGGTACACTCTGGAAGTTGGCCAGGTATCCAAGAGAGAAAGATGACAACATAATAACATAATAACAAACCACAACGACTCACTGGGTATCCATGGTCTGGTAGCAGTGGCTGTCGGTTCATCTCCCAGGCCAACATTACTTCACCAGCAGGGTTCAGCACCTACAGCAGCAGCAGCAGCAGCATGATTGCTTGATGATCAGGGCTGATGCTACACCAGGTCTGCTCCAGGACTTCAGCAGTCTAGTGGCAACGAGTACTGCTTTGTCCAGCCACCACTGATGGCTAATCTGCAGCTTGTGCTTGCATGCAGTAGTTTGATACATGCGTCAGCAGGTGAGGTTACTAACTATGGTGTAGATTGACTGTCAAGCTGGAAATGTGCAATATGGACAATGCTCAGCAAATGATGGCTTGAACACAGTAAACACACTCTACTGCATTGCTCGAGGCCCTTGAGGGCCATCAGTACTCACCTTGTGCAGTGGTATGGATGTTGAGAAGTGAACTTTGGTTTCCTCGTGGTGGTAGTCCCATGCCTCAAAGACAAGGTGCTGAGGTGCATATGGGGATGGGCCAGGGTAGGTAGCACCTAAATACAAGCGGTCAGTCAGCAGGCTCATCAACATCTAATACGCAATATGTTGCCAATATATACTGCCAATAGCTGTCAGCACACAACTCAGGCTATGGCGATGATACTCAACTGCACATCGTTAGCTGCCAGTAAGTTACTACCTTGCAGCCATAGTAGTCACTAATAGGCTGTTATGAACCGCTCATTGATACCCAATCATTGTTTTAGGCAAGAATACAGGAAGCCAGGAAGGTCAGGGTTTTAGAAGCAATTGTGCTCAGTTATCTTATCTGGCAACCCAATTTTGGACAAAGTGAGATCAAGGTGACCAAGTTGGAAGCTTGAATTATCAGGCATGTTTATACGTTATCGGATTATGGAGTTTCAAGGTGACTCATTCATGCCTTAGACCCCAACTTGGTGCACCAGGGTCTGGCTTACCTGAGATATTTAGTCCAGCTCTGTTGAGCACCTCTCTGAGCTGAACGCCAGTCCATTCAGCATTGCCAATGCTGCCTGGGAACAGCACCAGTCCCAGCAGCAGCAGCAGCAGCAGTAATTGCAGGCAACAGATATGCACTGAATACTGACAACCCTTTACCACGGTGGCAGCAGTATGTGCTGTGTTGTCTCTCTGGCAAAAACTGGCCAACAGAATCTGACTGATAGGGTCTGCCTACTGCAGACTGCAAAAGAAGCACTCCAAGTGTCACTCACACTGCGTGACCGTTACGCACTGCCAGTGAGACAAAACACACACAAAAAAACTTTCCTTGCATGAGTTCCCTCAATGAATCTAAATCCGTACATAAAACGATGCTCGTATAAATCAATTATTTATTGTTATTTCAAAGTAAAAACTTTCATGGCATGACTTTCACCGGGAGAGAGTCATGCCGTGAAAGTTTTTACTTTGAAAGTTTTTATCTTTGAAAAGGGGCGGGGGGCATGCAGAGCTGCTTTGTGACCAGCCTCATGTGCACATAAATGTCACTTGCTTCAAGGAATTTTTCTGAGTGGAAAATGGATATTGCCTGTGCTGCTGAGCTATCATAAGGAGTTGTGTCTTGCGGGATACCCGCCATCATTTTTGGCACGGGTATTCCAGTCGTTCCTACAGCACCATAAGGTTGCTGACTGTCCTGCTTGGCATCATTTATATGCTAGTTACAGGATAGTGCAGCAGTCTGAGCGAGTTGCGACTGCTTGCCTAAACCCTTTCATCTTGCGAATGGTGCAAGGTGCCGTGAATACAGGGGGCTGAGCCCCTGTAAGGAGTTAAGCCTGTGATTGCCGGGAGGCCAATGTATGCCCCCGACAGGTGTAACGGATCCATCAACAAACAATGAAAAAAAAATGCTGGGAAATTTACCATGTGTATATATATACACATAATTCATTATGTAAGAAAAGTTTGGGCAGAGTCTGAAGAAAGTTCCTGACCAGGCATTGAAAGGACAAGAGACAATCTGAAATGCCACTGCAACCATGAAGATGCTGTGTGGCACGTGAAGATGCTGCCACAATCTTTTGTCTGTGATCGACATTTTGTTGGCCCTCCAGCTTTCCAACACCAACAATTACTGCACCAGTTTCAAAGTCAACCACACTATTTGTGAGTTTGGATTGTGCGTTGAGTCAACCCACCGTGATTCCAGGGTGCTCGACCCTCCACAAGCCGCACTGCTGCATCTTCTGCTCGTCTGTTGCCGGCACACTGCAGGGTGGCTAGCCGGCGAACAACAGGACCCCAACTGAATAGCAGCAGCAGCAGCAGCAGCAGCAGCAGCAAGAGGAGGAGGAGGGACAGCAGGCGACAGTGGAAGCAGCAAGTTTGGTACTAGCTTGTGGCTGTTGTATGCACACAACTGCATCCGATTAAAAGGACACAGTATTGAAACTCTGGACTCCTATGTATTATTCTCAAATTCACCATGTTGGCTCATGACAAAGAAACTTCATATGGCATAGAGACTACTTGTCACAAGCCAACATGGTGGATTTGAGTATGACAAGTCCTGCCTGAGGCTCTGTATCGATTCACTCATGGCAATTAATACATGCAACTGGTACCACACCATGCACCCAAACCCAGGAGGGCTCCCCACGACATAATGCACTCAGTTTCGAAACAAAATTGATTCAGAAGGTGGATTTCAGGCACGGGACTGTTGGCAGCAATGAATTGGTAGCAAAATTCTTATCAATATTCTTTTATATTCATATATATTCTTATCACTGTTATGATTATCGTTATTCTTGATGTTGTTATCATTCTGAACATTTTCATCATTACTGCTAATGCAAACTCACATTCCCTGCTTCAGGTCCTCTAGCCTGATCTTGAGGGGGGACCCACTGATGCCAGGACCTGACAACTCAAACCTGCAGAGTGTTGGCGGCGGCAGCAGCAGCAGCGGCAGCAGCAGCAGCGGCAGCAGCAGCAGCGGCAGCAGCAGCAGCGGCAGCAGCAGCAGCGGCAGCAGCAGCAGCGGCAGCAGCAGTGGTGGAGACCGGACAGCAGCAATGTTGTCTGTCATCAGCAGCTACAGGCAACATCATACCAGCCTACAAACATAGATTGAATGCCACAATGGAGGCTCCCTTGATTGCATTTCTCACAACTGCATGTGGGTCACACAGATGAAACTGCCATGCAAATTGGTTTGTCACCTTCTCATTGTTATCTAACTTTGCATACATACATGCCTAAATTGACAGCAGCAGCAGCAGCAGCAGCAGCAGCAGCAGCAGCAGCAGCAGCAACAGCAAAGGCAGCAGCAGCAGCAGCAGCAAAGGCAGCAGGCTTACACCCAAGACCAGGCATTCTACTCACTCATAACCCTCAGCTCTGAGGTCTGTTGGTACTGGCAGGTGGTTTCTGACATAGAACAGCTCAGCTGGTGTCAGGAACTTATCAGCCAGCAGCTGGTGGGGTGTTTCTCCGTTGAAGGGTTTAGCACACTGCACCAGATATGACGGGTGCCTCTGGGGGTCTTGCTTGTAGGCGTGGCCTGGACAGAGTTGTGTGAACATGCCATGTAACAGTCTTAGCATGGATTGTTGTTGTCCGCTTCTGAAATGGGGCGCGGGGCCGATGGCAGGATTGCTATGGCTAATGGGTAACTTATATATATATGTAACAGTCTTATTTTGGATAGTGCAAGCAGCAAAGCTGTTGATGCATCTGAAAAGAGCAGCATGTTGACAGTTCTCTTGCTCGACATGCTACTGACAATGAGCTGTCATATGTGCGCCAATTCTGGTGTTACCCTTCCCAGTCACTTGAGCATCATAATAATGGACTAATACTACACAGACAGAACTCAGGAGTAGTACAAGCTGTTGCTTCACTCTCAAAAGCTCAACCCACACAGAAAGCTACTTGTCTTCTTGCTTCAAGCAGTGGCTGCAACACTTCTCATATACATACTCAAACTCTGTACTGCATTTTTGCAGAAAGGGTTGAAGCCTTTAATATTTGATGCATGTATAGATCTCCCATATTCACTCACCTGCTTCTGGTTCCAAGTTGTTTGGATCTGCCGGGGTTAGGACAACTCCTGGCAGTGCATTAGCCGCCTTGACCAACTCATCTAAACCATGACGGGGGCGAGTTAAGAGGCCTGCACAGGTATGATCCACAATCATATCACACCTGATCCAAATATATTGAAATTACATAATATTATAATATGTACTATATTATATTTTTATGTGTATGGTATGTATGGTAATGTGTACTATATTAATTGCTTATGTATTATATTGATTGCTGGCCCAGCAGTTGTTGGTAATGTTCCATTCAATTGCCTTGTTATAATGCCCACAAAAATTTAGCTATGCATATTATGTATATGCATATAAAACCCCTGACAGTACACTCATACCCCCATATGCAGACTTAGTACAACCCTTTTACACTGCAGCAGCGTCTTTTTGGCCTGAATAAACGACAGGCAGGTTCTGCTGCGGCATGTGGTTAAGAACGTTCTACTATTAAGTAACATTGGCCTGTTGTAATACCATCAGTCACCTGCAGCTGTCCTGCTGCCAGTTGCGAGCAGCATGCCCGTCAGCGGAGGGCTGAGTGACTTGATCCAGGTTGCCTGCATAGGATTTGCCCGCCAGGTTGCTCCTGGATGGGGTGAAGGATTGCGGCCAGTCACCTGCAATGTCAGAAGCCCACTTATGCTGTTGATCTGAGTCACATTGATTCCATTTATAGTTTTTGAATCAATCATGCTGGGTTTGATCGAATGAAACCAGGGAATCTTCATGAATATCCAAATTTAGCCTCTAATCTGGGTCAGTTTAATGCCTTTTAGAGTCTAGACTGATCATGATAAGGCAGCACCGTTCAATATTGAACAAGCACCTAGTGTCCCACCTTGGCTGCCTCAGCATCAGCTGTGTTCCCAGATAAGCCAGCACCCGCCACTGAGCCTCCAGCAGCAGCAGCAGCAGCAGCAGCAGTAGTAGGCTCAGCATAACCCAGCAGGAACCTCGTATGCTGCAGAAGCATCTCCTCCTCTTCTATAGTTAGCAGCACTCCACTGGATCCACCTCCATGCTCTGCTGCAGCCAGAACAAGCTTGTGCTGTATGGGCTTTACTGCTGCTGCCACTGCTGCGTAGCTGTCCATGCTGCTGCCACCAGTGGCAGCAGCAGCAGCAGCCGTGCTCGGAGGTTGACTGGTGTTGTCTGATGCTCCCAAGGGACTCAGAGCTTGTGTGATAAGATCCCTCCCTGCAGCAGCAGCAGCAGCAGCAGCAGGAGCGGTGGCGGTGGCAGCAGCATGAGTGGCAGCAGCAGCAGGAGCGGCGGCGATGGCAGCAGCAGAGGCAGCAACAGAAGCAGCAGCAGTAGAAGTGTATCTGATTGTGCAGTAAGCTCCGTAAAGGGTGGCCTGTATGTCTTCATGTGCGATGTGTTGTGACATGGAGTAAACTCATCACTAGTTTTGTGAAGTTCATTCAAATAGTGGGTCGCTCAAGAGATTAGTATCACGTTAAATAAGTAATAAGAGATATAAAATAATAAATTATAAATACTGGTATTAAATACTGCAAGAGATTCGATGCTCTCACCTTTTCCTGCTGCCTCTTTGACCAGGCCTAGTGGTCCCTTCTTTACCTCTGTGACATGCCCTGGCCCCTCTCCACCTGTCAACCCCCCTTGATCTGTCGCTGCTGTTGGCTGAGTCTCAGCAGCAGCACCAGCAGTGGTGGGCTTGAAGCTGACCATCACGCTGCGTTGCACTGCAGGTCCTTGACTGCCGCTGCCATTGTCACTGCTGTGTTGGGATTGCTGCCAGGCAGCAAGGAAGTCCAGGACATTTGATGCTATTCTCTTGGGCAGGTCAGTGGGACTGCAGCAGCAGCAGCAGCCACAGCAGCAGCAGCAGCAGCAGCAATGGAAGCAGTAGCTGTCATGATCAGACCGCTTACAGACCCCCCTCTCCCTCCTTGTACTAGTAACTTACTAGTAGGCTGGCAGCCTATTGTGGGTCCCTCACTATCAGAAAAGATCTTTACAAATATAATGATCTATGGATGTTATGGATACTATGGATAAGTTGAATAGTGATATATGTATGAAAAATAATGCTATGGATAGTCATGTAATGCTATATAGTATATATATGTAATGCTATATAGTATACAGTATTTATATAGTGATTTGTGTATGAAAGATAGTATTGTGGACAGGTGATAAATATGCAATAGGTGACTGTGGTGAATTGTGGATAGGATTATATTAGCATGATTCATTTTGTACTCTAGGGTTGGGTATTTTTGAAAAATATATGTATGAAAGGAGTCTCACATATGGTTGCTGCCTTGTGGTGCCTCATCTTCCTCCTCCACCACCACAGTCAGCAGTGCCAGCTGCTTGGCCACGTCACGCCGCTGCTGCTCAGACATGTCCTCAGCTGACGGTCCCGTGATTCCTGTGATATCAGTTTTGCACACAATTCCAGTGAAAACTCCGGATATATTCTACATTTTATTTATTATTCAGTTATTACTACATTATTTTTATATAAATTATAAATATTCTTATATATTATTTCAGTGGAAAATAAATTTTGCTTCTTATGCTACTTCCGGAAAGACGGGAAGTTAGCTCTTTTCCATGCCATGTGTGTGGCAGCTGCCAGTATGGCATGGGAAGGAGCTGAACTCCCTGGCAGGTTTCAAACTGACTCAGATCTGATCGGATCAGCAGCAGATGTGTCATTGGATGATTATTGCTGCCAGCTACAGTGCACAAGCTGGTGCTGCTTTTGATTTTGGAGTTGACTCAACTTCAACCCTTGAAGTGTGATATGTTCAATGCTATTAAACCCTAATACTATTAAGAAAAAAATAGTAGGCTGCAGGTGCCATTTATGCTAATGTTGGCAAGTTGCCAATCATTGGCACCTGCAGCCTACTAGATTTCTCTTAGTACGCAGCCGATCAGCGGCGCTGCTGTGATGATCACATCCACCCGCCCACCTGTCCTGTCTTCGGCACCCTCTTTGACCAAATACTCGGCCAGGTCAGCTGACCAGTCAACCATATTTTTGTTACTGTTGTTAATAACTGTTATAATGGCCTTGTTAGGCGGGTTGTAAGCCAGAAGAGCAGGGGCAGCCAGTTGAGAAATGAGGGCCTTGGCTGCATTGAGCTGCTGGCTGGACTGCTGACGCCACTCCCTGGGACTCACCCCTGCAGCGATAAAAATACAGATGAATTATACATTACGAATTATATCAGTATGATGAACATACATAAACTGGTATGATATAACATAAATCGACTCAGACCTTAAGTATCATCAAGCGACAGCACAAGCAGGTGAAAACGACGACTCAGTTTCATCGACAATCAGCACTGCTGATTGCAGTGTTGATAGAGTGCTGATGGAATCCGTGCTCATTCTTACAATGCAATACCTACAATACAACATTAATGTTCATGGTCGGCTTCATGCTCTTGCTACCAGCTCAGGAATCCTCAGAATGACTGTTCAAAGGGTTCCTGAGCTGGTAGCAAGAGCAAGAACCGGCATTCTAGACCTGTCACCTACCTAATATTATATAAACATATTTATTCACTTAATATTCTTGTTTGTTTATCAAATCACCTCTGGGGCAGCTGACCACAATATCGATTGTTCCCTGTCGTGACATAATGGTCTCTACAACCTGCTGGAATGTCTCCTCAGGAGGACCAGTCGTCTTCTGGCCTGTTGCACAGATCATTTCATTACATGACAAGTAGAAGATCATCGTCAACCAATGATTAGCATGCAATCATTGCAGTATAATGCTGCAAACCAGTACACCCCTTGGTCATCTCTGGGTACCCTCTACCCAAGAGTTGAGAGGTGCACTCATTGAAACATTTGATGCCACCCGGTAATGTTCACAAGTTCATCATTCATGGCTGTGAAGACATTCTGGCAGAGCTGAGGCCATTCTGCCACTGGTCTGGTGCCTCAGACGACCTCACCTGAAGATGAGAGGTCAACTTCATGTATGTCACAAGAGGGACATCCGATGCAAGTAGCGAGCCGTCCAACCTGCAGGGCAGAGCAGCACAGCAACACCACCTCAAGGTCACTTTGGTCTCGGCCGGGGGAGCTTGCGTCAAGCCATGATGCAGTGACTGAAACGTCAAGCTGGTAACTCTGGGCTCCCAGAAAGCCTTGCCTGGCGCTGTGCATGTGCAAGAGTTTACTACAGCAGTACTTGCCAAGTGCCGGGCACTCGTATTGCCCAGGGTGTAGGCTCCTGGACTAGCCCAGCGCAAGTAACCCCAGGATACAGTGTGAGTTGATCTAAGTGCATGTAGAATGTGATGCAGTAATGCGACTTGGCCACCAAGCCTTGGGGACTGAGTCGCATTCCTGCATCACATTCTACATGCATTGAAACTAAGCCTTAATTTCTGTCAGTCGGACTGGCAGCCCCAGCCGATGTTCCATCTTGTCCGGGGCCCAGCACAGGGCCTGTAGCAGTGGTGTGAGCTGATGTACCTTCTCAAGCGTCTCTCGCTCATTATTATCATCTACCAATGCGAGGCGGGCTCCATTGATTGCCAGAGTGGCGGCAATGCGCTGACCAACAGGGGATGCTGCTCCAATTACCTGGTCAAGACAACCACAAGGTGAGCCACAGGCAGCAGCAGTGTGTCGCAGTGTTGGCGTTCCCTCAGCTAGGTGCATTGGCAGTTGGTGGTTTGTACGACATGGCCTTTGTTGACACTCGCAATGCTCACGTGAGTTGTCTCTGATGTCAGCAAATGCTGCACAGCAGTTATCTTTTGTGTGTGTCGTTGGAGAACAGTAGGTAGCAGCGCTGGTTGCAGCTGTACCTACTGCTCAATGCACATCACTCCGGGATCTGACGGCAAAGGCCGGTCCGAGCAAGACAAAATGCACGACTGTTTCAAAATCATCATTCTGATGTGATAATGCGGCGTCAGTGCCCACCATAGCAACCATCGGCAAGGCCCTGGCATATGGGAACCCATATTGGTCACTGCTCTCCGACCTCTCGTCCATAGGTGGCACAGTCTCTGCCGGCATGATCTCTTTATACGTGAAGTGCCTTTGATGCTACTATGGCCCCAGCTGTGCGCACCTTAACGTGTCGAGTGGCGTCTGTTCGGTGACAGCTTCACAACTACTGTAACTGAACGCCCGTGCCGTGGTGCGCAGAATGCGGTCCAGTTGCGACTGCCAACGAAGCTTCCTCGATGTAAGCAGGAAGAGGAGCGTGGGGTCCATGATCTTTTGGTATGCGCACGTGCGCGTCTCATGATCTCACCCAGCTGTCTATCATCGGAAGCTGCTAGTCGCTTCAGAGAACGAATCAGGTACATTCTACGCAGTGATCAAGCGCAGTATCTCATGTTAGATCACTATGCGCGCGACTTTATGCAGCTGATCAGCTGCAGTTGCGGTTACAGCTGCATTGTCACCTCGTTCCACGTCACTCCTGCTGCAGGTACACCTCCAGCAACAACGTGGCGCTACTGCTCTTCTGCTGGCCTCATTATACTGCGCCCGCATTTAATGCTTACATACAGCTCATTTGGTCCATGCTAGTCTCGGTTTACGGAGTACTCAACACAGCATGGTCACACTGGCAGTTCATTGGGCAGTTACTGCTCACTGCTAAGCACTACAGCGGCTGTACAAGTACTGCTCTGAGAGGGGCCACCTGTAAGAACGATTTAAGGCCAATCTACAGCCTGTACGATGCATTCACTGCACACACAACAGGGCAGCGAGACAGCCTTCCTGACAGCTTGCCTGTACCATGCCTGCAGCATCCTGAGCCACATGGCCCGTCACATGCATGCAGTCTTCTGACTATGAATGCACAACTGCATGATTGTCATACAGTCAGCAACAAGACTGTCAAATAATCAGCGATCAAAACCTGGTGGAACAAAAATGGAAAGCTTAACTGTGAGATGCATCATTTCTTGGCCGTAAAGAAGCTAGCTATGCCCCTCTGCCCAGTTGCCCCGGCTGCTGCTTTGCCTTTGCCCTTCCCGGACCCTTTCCCTCCACCACTCACACCAGCAGCCTTACCGCTGCCACCACCACCTGCAGAACCCCCTTTAACGTTGAACCCTGACTTCCCAGCAGGACCAGCAGCGGCAGCAGCTGCACTGGCCTTAGGGGCAGCAGCAGCATCAGTAGATGACCTTTTCACTGAAGGCTCATCCTCTCCCCAAATCTCTTCACCAGTGACAGGATCTATCCTGAGACCTGCCGGCTTGACTGCAGCTGTTGTAGCTGGTGGAGAGACTGGTGCTGCTGCTGCAGCCGCTGCAGCTGCTTTCTGCTTTTTGGCTGCTGCTGCATCTGCTATCTCAGCTTCTGGGGTTGCTCTCTTTCTGCTGGCCTCAGCAGCTGCTGCTTTGTCCTTTTCCACCACCTCCTCATCATGCTGCTGCTGTTGCGGTGCTGCACCATCAACCTCCATTGCGTCAGTACCATCCATATCATCAGCATCTTCATCCCACGATACACTGGCTTCCTTGTCCACCTTCTTTTGATGCTGCTGCTGCTGTTTAGGCTGAGGCTTGGCTTTGCCTGCTGCCTTTCCTGCAGCAGCTGATGCAGCTGCTGCTTGTTTCCTTGCACCAGCAGCTGACTTCTTGCCCTTGGGCTTACCTGCTGCTGCTGCTGTTGCTGTTGCTGCTGCTGGCTCACCATCATCGCTGATTGCCGAAAGCAGCTCTTGTTCTGCATCAACGCCCTTAGCAGCAGCAGTCCCAGATGTCTTTTTGTTATTATTCACTCCAGACTTGCCCTCAGCAGCAGGCTTCCCTGCAGCCTTGGCAGCAGGTGCTGACGTTTTCTTCTTGTTAGCTGTCACTGCTGGCGCTACTGCTGTGGCTATAGGTGCTGCCTCCATAGCCGAGAGCAACTCTTCTTCAATTTCCTCATCCGAGTCTGCAGCAATGAAACAGGATTGGGGAATTGAGATCATTGGCAGCACAAATGGCACAGCAGCACACATGAATTATTTCACTCTAGCTGCAGGTGCCCTTCACTTCAAGGCCTATGCTGTGACTGCACTCCGGCATCATAATTGCTGTTGAGTTGTCCATCTGGACGCCGCCACAATAAGCTGTACAGCAAGATGCGCTGTTGTAAGTGGATGTGGTGCCAATGGCAGACTATCCTAAAACAGATCGGCAGCTTCTATCTGAAAAGATTGCCCCATTGCATGTAAGCATAAGAAGCTGTACAGCAGGATCTTATGCTGGGGTCAGGGTCGTTTGAGGGACTTCTGGTCACTACAAGTCTGTCAAAGGGCACTAGTGGAAGGCTGCCTACAGCTGAGAAGTGCCAAACAGTGAGCTACTCATTCTGTTGGGCCAGATGCCTGTAGCTGCGAAGGCTCATCAGGTGATCGAGTCAACTTATCAGCACTAGGACCTCCAAATAAAACTCACCTAAAACCATGCGGCCACGAGCTCTCTTTGCAGGAGGCTGCTGCTGCTGCTGCTCTCCATCATCGTCGTCATCATCGTCATCCTCTATCAGTTGCTGCCTGCCTCGCTGGCGTCCTTTGACAGCTCCTACTGCGGGCGAATCAGCAACAGCTTCTGGCTGTGATCCTGCTGCTGCTGCTGCTTTGTCTGTAGCCTGAACTGCAGTCTTTACTGCTGCTGCTACTGAAGGCTTTGCGGGGACTTTGCTCCACATAGAAGCAAGGCTATTCTTCTTGCTACCTTGCTGCTTGCCGCTTGGCTTTGCTGCTGCTTTGCCACTGGCTGCTCCAGGCATACCTGCTGCTGTTGCAGCTGCTGGTGGTGGTGAGGTAGTAGGACCTGCTGCAACTGCTGGGCTGCTGTTGAACCCATTTTCCTTGCCCTGTTTAGCCTCTGGAGTTGCTGCTGCAGGTGCTGCATCAGGCTTGTGAGACTGTCCTGAATCTGAAAGGGGATCTTTGCTGTTTGCAGCAGCTGCTGGCAGCTGCTTACCCTTGGGTGTTACAACTGTGGGGCCCTGTTGCTGTGCCTCTTGTAGCTGTGGCTGCCTGGGGGTACGGTCTGCTGCTGCCACGATGTTGGTGGTGAAGCTGATGCTGCTGCATGTGTTCTTAGCGAAGACGTCTGCACTGCCATTCTCAAGTGCATGTTCTTTTACGATGCTGGTGTAGAAGTGACGAGTTTGCAGGGTATCTTCAGCTGAAAGCCTTCCAGGATCTGTTATGGGATTGGTTTCAGCTGGCATGACACTGCGGGTGTAGGGTGCGGGTTAAACAGATAATGCACAGATTGGGGAAGCAGGGAGTAGCCAGGGGGGTGTTTACAGTAGTAGAAGTCAGTCAGCACAAGCAGTGCAGCACCAACAATGAAGACAGTCCTGAGAGCACGGCTGTGCTGCCGCCTAGATTTTGCAGATGTTAACATGGATCAGCAGCTGCAGTTGGTTGTTGTGGTATCCGCAAGCTGCAAGGGTGAGAGCTCAGCATGACGGTTCTGCTGCAGCGTTGTCAGACTGGGCAACGACAGCACCCGTGCATGTCCGTCCCGCACCTGTGCACGTGGATGCTGGTTTGCACTGCAAATTGCTCACGGCACACTGCCAGGTCTACGGCATCGACTAAGCGCACTACGTGTTTGCTCTCATCCTCCTTCAGGTAACCTGACACCAGATATACCGCCTTGGCCTTGCTGCCCTGCTGTTCAGCAAACTTGAATAGCAGCTGCTTTGCATAATTGGCTGGAATTGAGTATTGGCGTGCTAGCCACTTGTAGCTGACGACTTTCAGCTCTTCACCCACGAGACTGTGCAAATCTTGCAGCAAGCTATCGGCACTCATGCAACCCATACTTTACCCACTCTACACTCAGTAGAAAGCAGCACGTGCTATAAAGAGATGCCCTGGTGGGCCATCAAGAAAAGGTGTGCCTTCAGTGCTCGGCAACGTCGCACTACTGGCGTTCCACAGATTCCAGTGATCACATTCAACATGGCTCAACTGTATAAATCCAGGCCAAGGCAAGGTGTTCGCACTTGTGTGTCATGTCACGTATTTGAACAGCAGGGCATGTTTGAAATCGACGAACGGACATGTACGCCGTTGCTGACCATAGACAGCCTACCACTGCATCTTCCAGATGACTGTTGAAGCCCCGCACCTCTTGCCCTTGTCTCCTCCAAGCACAAAGAAGGCATCCTCGCCACCCCGACTCGAGCAGTATGACGCGTCAAGTACACCCTTTGTTGCAATACACGTTGGGCTGCTTTGCCGGCACTAAGGGCTCACAACACATTCTGGCTGTTACAGATGCACAGCACCTACATGAGATACGCCAGAAAAACAGACATGCAGTACAAATCTGTACAAATATGTTGACTGCCAGTCAACTGGCAGTTGAATGAATCATGTCCAGCCGTGAGGCCCGCGACTGACAGCAAGGAATCTCAGCGACTCAGGAGACAGTCAGGCATAATTAGTGATCTGGATCCATAGCCGATATGGGCGGCCGAACTTGCAGGCATTTGCCGCCGGTTGAACCAAGTGGTAGGCCAAGCCCACATGCCATGTCAGGCTGACTCCCTTAGGAACAATACAGTGCTACATGCACAACAAAAAGACAACTGGGATACCACACGCAAAACATGCATGTGTAGAAGACACTAGAAGCCTCATCATGAAGGCCTCCAACAATCAAGGATGACTTTGGTCGTAGCAAATGCCAGGTACTCAGACGATTTGACATGGTAAAGTCCCATCTGACGAGGACAGAATCTCAACTAATCCAGAACAAAACCCAAAAGCCATAAAGTAACAGACGAGCATGCTACCATATGCTATATCCAGCATAGACTGCCGGCAGCTCCATGCCCATGTCTTGCTGAGGCTGCAGGAGCCCGGCTACAGGAGTTTGCTGCAATGAAGCAAGCGGCACTGAGTAGCGGCTACGGCCTCCTGCTACATTGTACTGAACTCTTGCAGCCGGGCAGTAGACAGCAAGAGATGCCATGCCTGGCATGACATATGTTGTTCAGAATGCAAAATAGGAACTGCTGGCATGCAGACGTATAAATTATGACAACACTGGCTGCATGTGCTGTTGTCACTCACAACCTGCAGCCTGAAAAAGGCACTTGTCAACAGCTCTGACATCTACACCACACTGGGCATGTCTACTGCAGAGAGTGGCATGTGCAGAGTCCCTGGAGCCACACCATCACAGAAAGATTACTGCTGTAAGCTGCACCAAGTGCCAGATTAACCAACCATACCATGTTGCAAAAAATGACTCGCTGGCCCAGGACTGGTAAGGATGCAAATCCCTCATGTTGCATTGTGTATTGTACTGTACAACAACTGAGATGCCGCTGTACTGGGCCAGAGCAATCTAGTGCTGATATAGTGGCATTATTGGGCCTCAACCTCAATGAGAGCTGCTTTGCGCACTGTCATACAATCCAGCAGACATGCACTTACAGACGTGTGGACTGAGCACAACTGACGTGTCGATTCAGCAAAGCCAGCTATTACAGCATCTGCATAGGCTCTGCTGCTGCTTGGGGCCATGCCACACTCCCAGCCTTTTAGAAGGTCTTTCAGAATCCCAAAAACCTTTATCACAACATGTAAACCTCTTGGTCATGCTGCACTGTTTACAAAACAAGAGATTCTACAAGTTGTGATAAAGGTCTTTCGGATTCTCAGAGGTCATTGGATGCCAGTCCATGTGCTGGCAACTTCCCAGGCTGGGGAGAGGAAGTACAGTGTACCTTTCAACACCTTCGAAGAGGCTTGATCATCCCAAGAGTGCTAGTGCTGGGTAAACGTAAAAGTACTATGCCCATGAAAGAGTCTCTGACGCCTGTAAGCATCGTCCAGCTCTTTTCTGAGCTGTCATCACTGGCAGCCATGTTTCTCCCCTGTGTGTATAATAATAATTAGTAATTTGCAGCCATAGCATTTACTGCCATTGGCCCCGCGCCTCAAATCTACCCCTGTGTGCATGCTTTCTTGTTCAGTGATTGCCTCCTCCTCCTGCTGCCGTTGCTTCGGATCCATTGAGGTTGCCAGTGGTGGTGGTAGTAGGTACAGCAGCAACGCTCTTGCTGGGCACTGTTGCAAGCGGCAGCTGTAACACTGCCTCGCCTGTTGTGGCATCTTCTCGTGTCATGCGCTTGTGGTAGTTTGTGAGCTGGGCCATGGATATGACGGCTATTGGGGTCATCCAGAGTAATGCGGCCACAAAGCCGCCCTACAGACAAGATTCACAAAATAACCTTATGTTTGAGCTGATGCTATCAGCTCCTTAGGCAGAGTACGCTCCCAAGATGGAATGTGCTATGAAGCTGGTTCATGAGCATCCGTCAAAGCTCCCAAGTGTTGATAGACCACTCTCATAGCGCATGCCATCTTGACACAAAAGGCACAGGGCTGATAGCAGAAGTGGAATTGGTGGCATAGATCAATCTCATTGCGTGCAGCTGAGGCGTCGGTTTGATAGACGCTGCTTTGCAGCCATAGTGCTAATTGCTCATTTCTGCCAACAGCTTAGTGTCTCAGCCGCTGGCAAGAGAGAGCAATTAGCACTATGGCTGCAAAGCGGCGTCTATCAAACCGAGGGAGTTGTTCACGGCAGCAACACTCAGGGGCTTTGGCTCGACTGTACAAGGCTTTGCTGAGATATATGGGTCACACATTCTGTGCTAAAAGGAGGTGGAAGGTGAAAGAAAAGAAACTGTGAACAGATATAGACAATGAAAAGATAGATAATAGATAGATGATATATAGACAGGTAGATGAATGAGAGATAATGATGTCAACAGCACCTCTCACCAAGATGTCATCAATATTGTGCCTGTGGTCAACGAACCGGCTGACACCGATCCACCAAGCAATGCATAGCACCACACACAGCCACAGCAGCAGCAACCCTTGCAACAGCTCCATGACAAACTTTTGATAGGGCTTGCCGCTGCTGCTGCATGCCTTGGGGCCTAAGCCGCCCATGTGGTAAAACCCTTGTCTGAAGTACAAGGCATGCACGAAGTAGATCGCACAGTACCTGCAGGCGATGATGAGATAGACAGACAGGGGCAGACAGGCAGACAGCATTTCCAGTAAGCATGCTGGTGCCAGGAGGTAGCATCGTCATGGAGGATTTGGCAACGCAAGAGGTGCAGCAGGGTCTTACTTCACTGCTCTGGCAAGACCTTTGGTGCAGCACATGCCAAGAAAACATACCAATTGAGACATCCCAGAGTGATACATGACATATATGGCTGCTGGAAAAGGCTTGATGAAACACACTAGGTACTACCGTTGAACGGGGGTATGGCGAGGAAGAATACCCTGCCTGTGGAGCCGGTTCTTACCAACATATGCTCAGGGAGTTTGAACTGTGGCCAGAGGGGAAAGATTTCTGGCCGTCCGCCAGTAACTCAGGGTTTGCCAACTTTTTGCACTCCTCTGGCAATATAACATCGATGCCAGTGGCGGGGACTTTCGGGTCGTAGGTGCCCAGGCATCGCTGCAGGAAGTCTGGTCGGTACCTGCTGGCCACTGGCTTAGTTGCTTCTGTGACGGCTAGTACCACAGCAAATCCTACCAGTGCCATCCAGAAGGCATGAAAGATTGCTTGCATGGAGTGAGTGGGTGACTGCTTGTTGCGCATGATGCCAAACTCTGTGAGGACCAAGGTGATGATGAGGGCAACTGCGGGGAATACTGCAGTGCGACACAAAAAGTCACAGGCAAGGGGGGGAAAGGGTTATGATGCTCAGATTGTATTTGTACGGTTGACAAGTAGCCAGAGTTTCTTTTTGACATGCTAAGTGTACTCAAATGGATGTATTTTCCATGGTCATTGCTGTCTGATGCAGTGATATCATCAGACAATGGCTGTTGGCTATGTCTCATAGGAAGATGGCTTAGGTTCATTTGCTGAGCATATGGTAGGTCCCCATATGATACAAGCAACTGTTGCCTGCTTTCTGGGTATGTTTGTGCATCAGGAAAGCGTGACAGCCAGCAAGGACTGCAGGCACCTACCCACAGCCCAGGCCATAGGAACAGTCTCAGGCTCCAACGGCAAGCCGATAGTGGCATCCGTTAGCTTGACTGGGCGCTCATGCTTAGGCCGGGCAAAAAAGTGAGCAGCAGCAGTGACTGCAGTGCAGTGAGGGATTAGAGTGCAGTTTGTGACACACAAAGGTGGTGCGGCTGCCATGAGATGGAAGAGCGGCAATGCAAGACTACAGGTGCCGGATTCTGAATCGACGGACAGTGATTTCCACTGAGCCGTGAACAAGCGATAACTTGGCAAGGTTACCTGTTGCTGCTGCATAGAGCATGAACAGTTGGATTATCTGACTACATCTTGGACGCTTGCTTTCACTGATGAGCTGATAGAATACAACGTGAAACATATAATGGTCTCATGCGTACCAACTACAGCGACGATCAGCACGACCCATGCTCCGTGAGTCTGGTGTCTGAACACCTGCTTCCATATGATCCCTCCTTTGCGCCCAGTCTGCGCCATTGTCTTTTACTATCAACAACCACAAGTCGTTGATCAGGGGGCCTGATTGAAAGCTTGATGGCAGCCAGCACGGTGCACGATGCCAGTTCAATAGGAAATGCGTGGATCTTCAAAGCGCCGAGGCTACATATTGTACTTCTCTGATGGCCTGGGCTAGTATGCTGAATAGATTGTGATTTCGCGAATCATCTCAGAATTATACAGGCAGTTACCAGGGGTTTCCGACGTGGTGTGTTGCAAGTGACCATGAGGAGAAATGTGCACGAAAAGCTGCGTACAGCGCTCCTGGTGGTCTGTTTGGCTGAAATCAGGTTAGCGCTCTCAAGCGCGTGGACTGTTAACATCCTATGGGCCTGTGGTGAGCACAACACCCAACAGACAACTGCTTTTGCACACGTGCAAGGTACAGATACATGCAACAGCTTGATATACAACATAGAAGTCTATTATAGTATGTGCTGAAACTCTTACTTATTCATAACAGTATCACCGTATCTGATCAAAGGCACTGACTTCAAGGCATACGCCTCTGCCAGCCAACAGCAGGAAATCTGAATCATTGTCACTATGTACACTAGGCCCTGGCAATGTATTTGTGCCAGGTGTGCTGATCATCACAGCATCACCTGCCTTTGCCACACACTGCTGGCAATCAACGTGTCAAGTCGAGAACAAGCCCTCTGCAGCAGCTGCTGCAGCTGTCCTGCAGCCTGCTCACTCTCACATGGTATCACATGCCCCTCAAACCACTTCCCACCTAAAAATCCACCTTCCACCCCTAAACCCTGTGCCCCTAAACCACACTGCAGCCCCCCCTGCTCAGCAGCAGCAGCAGCAGCACTGCTGCCAGCGGCAGCTACAGCAGCATCCGCTGCTGCTGCCGCTGCTGTCACATCTGCTGTACCTGGTGCTGCCGCTGCAGGAAAGTTCCGGTTGCTGCTGCATGGCGCTGCTCCTCCTGCTGACAAAGGAGGCTGCCGACCACTCACACCAGCACTCACACCACCAACACTTCTGCTAGCTGCTGCTACACCATTGAGTACACTGCTGCTGCTGCTGCTGCTGCTGGCGATGGCGATGGCGCCTAGGGGCGCATCAGCACCCTGCTGCTGCTGCTGCTGATGATGATCATCGTGTTTAACACCATCACCAGCAGTGATTAGATCCCTGAGCCCTGATGCCTTGCTGGCACCATCCGCCCCTTCAACCGCCGCCGCTGCTGCTGCTGGTGGATGCTTTGCTGCAGAGACACCAAGAGCACCACCAGCAGGAGTGCTACCAGCGCCTGCTGCTGGAGACCCACGATCAGCCACAACAACCACACCATCTGCTGCTGCTGCTGCTGCCGGTGCATTGCTGCTAGGGCTCGTGGCACTAGAAGACCCCAAAACCCCGGCCGTCTGATCCCCTGCCATACATAACAGCCTCACAGCAGAACCCTCAACCGCAACCATCATCACATCCTTCACCCCTAACACCAACAACAGATCCGGGTGCTTGTACCGCACGTGTGAAGCCGCCTGCTGCTGCTGCTGCTGAGAGCTGGCAGCAGCAGCAGCAGCAGCAGCAGGTGACACGTCCACGCTGCACCCCACTACCATCAGATGCCCGGCAGTAACCACAGCATACAGGCCAACATACAGCTCGACACAGCCCAGGAAGTCCTCGCAAGCCAGGGATCCGGATGTGTGGTACAGCAGCGCCCGTCCCAGGGATTCCAACCTATCATACGGCCTCAGCAGCTGCCCTGCTGCAACATATCGAGGGACTCTGACCGGCACAGCACCAGCCACTTGCTCAATCAGCAACCGCCTGAAGCTGGCAGCAGTGCTCTCTGAGATCTCCAGCAGCAGCAGCGCTGGCAGCACCAGCGCCTGCGCTGCTGCTGTTATGATGCCACGCACGGGCTGCCCTGCTTGCAACGTGCGGAGCATTTGCTGGAAAGACAAGCTGTAGCCTGCGACCAGAATATGTAGGAGATCTTGGCCACCAGCACCATCACTGCTGCTGCTGCTGCCAGCGGTCAGGGCACCAGTCTCACTCAATCGCAGCAGTCCACCCAAGGCTGCTGGACTACCCCTGCCAGCTGATGACCCGCTGCCACTGCCAGCAGCACCAGGAAACATCAGGCTGCCCTGCTGCTGCTGCTGCCCTGATGGCATCTGCTGCTGCTGCCGCTGCCACGTGAGGCCTGCAGGCATCAGCGGCAGCAGTGCTGCTTTGCTGCGCTTGCTGCCCTTTGCAATGCTGCTGCTGATGCCATACGCCATGACTCTGACACCCCGCAGGAGCCGTTGAAGGCTCCTGTACACACCCCATCTCGCTGAGTGTGCTGGCAGGGTCAGGAGATGCCAAAACCCTAACCCTAGGGCCTGCAGCAGCCTGGCCGGGTCACCAAATATGTCAAGGGAGGCTAGAACCTTGGGCAATTCTCTGTAGGCGGCCAGAATGTAATGACGGCCTAAAACCTGCAATCATGATTGTGAGAAAAACATCTCGTGTTGAAACAACAACTTAATGGATTGAAGCGATAATATATGCAGACTGAGTCAGGAGCGGCAGTTGCCTTTGACACATGCAGGGCATTTGATGTGTCTTGTACGGCAAAACCGTCGAGGCAATTGGACCTTTTTGAGAAATGTTTTTAAAAATGTTTGCAAGCCTTTTTGGGGGTATGATGTCAGGGGAACCTGTGCATTGAATAAAACTGAATTTCACAGGAAGACCATGTTTTTTCATTGTGTATGTGGATCCGCAACACCTGTACGATGCAGAATTATCATCAATTTCGCCTTGTGACAAGACGAGGAATTTGATATCTTTCATGAGCGACTTGGTTAGCTCTTCAGGGCCCAGGTGGTGTATTTTGGTGATATTTATTTGCTAATCATATGCTATACGAGTTCCCAGCTGTATATGAAGGATTATGTGCAAACTGTGTTACACAAAAGAAAGCATAAACAAACAAGCAAAAATACCCCAGAAGCCCCAAATTTGAATTGTATTTTTGAAAAAAGGTTTTTTCCCCACCTGTCCCAGTGAGTCTGTATTGATGCATGTATGTGTGCTCTCAAAGGGAGCCAGAGTGATCCAGGCGCCCTCCTCCGCATGTGCCAGAGCCAGAGCCATCTGAAGCCAGACAGGCAGCTGACGACCAGCTGCACTGCTGCTGCCAGGCAGCTCAGCAGCTGCAGCAGCAGCAGCAGCAGTAGAGTGTTGTTCCCCAGCTGCAGTTGACTGATGGCTGACATCATTCCCGGCAGTGGCAGGATTGCGAGTGACACTTTGTGCTGCCACACTGCTGGTGCCAGAAGTCCTGGAAGCTTCGCCTGGGACCTCTGGTGACAGATCACCCAGCGTCACCACAGGTCCCACCTGACTCAAGTCACTGAGTACACCGCTTCCGGGACCCCTGGTTACACTGCCAGCAGCAGCAGGAAGGGGATCGAACCAGGAATCTGGAGCAAAGCTGACACACAGTGTGACTGGTGATACCCTCACCTCCTCAAGATACAGCTTCATATGCTGCTGCTTCTTCGCTGCTGCCGGCAACCCCGGAGGCTGGACAGGTACCAGCTGCTGCTGCTGCTGCTGCTGGTTTATCACGCTGCTACTGAGAGGGTCGCTGGCAGCAGTGGCGCCATCGGCAGCAGCAGTCAGGCTGGAAAAGAAGTCCACTAGATGTTTGATGTGCTTGCCCTCAAGGCTGAGGGCCAAGGGAGACACTTGAAGTCCCAGATGTTCCACACAGATCACACCTGACGGCTGACTGCGCCACACACTCGCCAGCACACCCACAGCTAAATGGTGAGGCAGCAGCACCCCCTGCTGCTGCTGCTGCTGCTGCTGCTGCAGGGTTATGGCAGCAGCCGCTGTACTAGGCATAGCACTGGTTCCCTCTTGATACATGCTTGTCAGCAGCTTGTCATTGCTGCTGGTGTTGCTGCTAGTAGCGGGGTGATGCACTTCAGCAAGGATAGTCCCTTCAGCTCCTTGACTGTTGCCCTCTGCTGCTGCTGCCAATGGCGGCTCCCTGTTATGTGCAGCCCCAGCTGCACTGCTGGCCATACCACTGCTGCTGCTGCTGCCGGCAGCAGCAGCAGCCTGAGGCACTACCACCCCAAACACGGATCTGCTGACAGGACTGACCAGCAGCAGCGGGTACTGACACCCATACAAGGTATTCTCAACCCAGATGCTGTTGGCACTAAACCCTAGTGCGTTGCGGACGGCGTCTTGGCAAATCCTAGCTGTCAAGCCCTGAGCACACATGTACAGCAGCTCCCGAGTGTTTGAGACCAGTGATAGCCCTAAACCCTGCAACTGGATCTGAAGGTCAAAGGAAGGATTAGGGATGCTGACAACGGAACTGTCACACCCAATTAACCCTGCCTCTTCCTTCTCTTCCTGCTGCTGCTGCTGCTGCTGCTGCTGTTTAGGCAGTCCCAGAAAAGCTCCCAGCCGGCGCAGCATATGGTACCTATCAAATGATCTGACACCTGCTGCAACAAATGAACCACCAGCTTGCAAGCTGTTACCGTTGCCGCCAGCGGAGACCACCTGCTGCTGCTGCTGCCCAGCAGTCTGCTGCAGTCCTTTGCTGGTTAAACTTGCACTGCTGCTGCTTCTGCTGAGCACCTGCAGCTGTGCAGTGCTGCTGGCCCGAGACATGTAGCCTAGGGATCCCCGACTGCCATGACTGCTAAGAGCACCACCAGCACTAACACCAGCAGCAGCAGTGGCAGCACTTGTCGACGCTTGTGAGGCTCTGTGGCTGGAATAGCCTGCTCCTGCTTGCTGCAGTAGGTGGATGCTGGTGTCTAGTACCCGCAACACCCGCATTGGGCCCTCAGCATATGTTGTAAGCAGCAGCGTGCGCTTCTTGATGCTGCCCGGGACTGACACCTTGCGCAGCTGGCCAACTTGTTCTAGAGGAACTTCACCCAGAAAACGATGCCCGGGCAGGAATAGCAGCACCTGTCAAATCAAAGCATGATAGCATGTGACAAAAGCTGTAGCCGTGACCAGAGGAGAATAATGATCATAGGGCCGTCCTACCTGGATGATGAGGTATGCACAAATGGATTGAGATTGTAGTGAGAGAATATACTTTTTCCTTTAGAAAAAAATACACAGTATTTCATTTCATTTCAGTATTTCATTTCAGTATGTTGGTGCCTTTGACAACATGAGCAGCTTCCTCAAGGGCCCATTCTTGGCTTTAGCGTGATTTTGACATTCCATGATTGCATGAGCTGACTCCATTTTCATTGACTGAGGGCTTGCTGAAATCCCTCGCCATGCGTAATATATTTGTTATTTATATTCGTTATAATTATATTTATACAGCATGATTTCATAGATCAATGTCTATGCTGATAAAGGTCACATTATGAAAAATAGTGTGGTTGCAGTCAGTAGGGTGGCTCAAACAGCTGCAGCAAGGTAGGCCCACTGCAAGAGAAGCTGCTTGCAAAGCCAAAGAGATACACCACACACAATGCTGCTGCCTGACAAGCCATGCAGGCACATCCAGTTTTTGTGATTGTTTTGTTTTGATAGAAGGATTGTTGCACGTGGATACTTTCACCGTCCAAGACGGTACTCTCCACACCGGCAGAAATTTGAATAGCGCAGCCAACCGGCATGAAACAACGAATGATATCTAGATCCAGTAACTCACCCTATGAGGCAAAGATGGTTCATCCCAAGCAAAAGGAAGACTGCTGTACGGCTGCAGCACATCCTCCTGCTCCAAGCAGCCAACCTGCTGAACATGTATTGTCTCACAGCTGCAGTTTTCAATCCGGTACGGCGCAAAACCGCCCTGCCGGGCAGACAGCGTGGCAACCATGCTGCTGCCGCTGCTTGCTGCTGCGACATCCAGCTGCAACAGCAGCGTTGCACCTCGGTTCCTGTGCCGAATCTTCACTAAGAACTCTCCGGGGGCTTCTACTGCTGCTGCACCAGACCAAGACCATCCTGGCTCAGCAGCTCGGAACTGCAGCTTCAGTGGCAGCTTGTCATCTGGCCACAAGATACAACAGTGCCCACCAGGCGGTACAGTTTGCAGTACAATGTCGCTGCCGTACTGCCGGATCTGCACCTCACACTGAAGTGTGTTGAGCAGCAGGTATGTTGGCAGCAGATGTAGTGCCCAGGCGCCGCCGCCATTGGGTACTGGTGCGGTGTACACAGACACAAAGCAGACGCCTTGCTGCTGTACTGCTGCACCGCCATGGCTCCACCTGGTCCAAGCTGCTGCTGTCCGCTGACCTGGCTGTGGCGCCGCCGCGGTACTGCTGGTCCCGGATTCTAGCGAGGCGAGAGTCCCGGAACTGACACTGCTGCGAAGGCCCCTTCTGGTAGTGCTGTCAGCAGCAGCAGCAGCAGCATCAACAGACTCCAGTCCACCCATGGACCTGCTTCTGCTCTGCAGTGCTGCATCAGCAGTAGGAAGCACCAGTGGAAGCTTCAGTATGCTTGCAGGACCAGATTCACCTTCTCTCAATTCTACTGTGGCTGGCAGTGACCACCTGCTCGGCAACTGCTGCAGGCCCCGGCCAGCAGCAGCCGCTGCTACTGCTGCCGGTGCAGCACACAGCTGCAGTTGTATACTGCTGGTCACCTGCTCTGAGACCACCGCACCGGATGCAGTGCTGCTGCTGGCGGGAGTAGCAGATGCTGCACCACTGCTGCTGCTGCTGCTGCTGGTCATAGCTTGACTGGGCCATCCACACAACACAGGAGTAGCACCTCCTCCAATGCTGTGAGCAGCAGCAGCAGCAGCTGATGACGACCATGCCTTGTCTGACCCTGCATACTGAGTTTGCTCAGCAGCAGCAGACGCCCTGCCTGAGGCGTCTGCTGCTGCTGATGTGAGGTCAGCAAAGCCTTGTGGTGATCGTGGTGTGCCAGCAGGCCCTAACGCTGCACTGCGAGGCGGTCGAGCAGGCCGTCCATGAGCAACCTCACTTGAAAACCCTGAGCTGCCGGCCCCTGCCAAAGGCCCAAAGGGTCCTGCTGCAGCTGCTGTTGGAGCTGAAAATAGCCCATTGGCAAATACACTGCCGTTGTAGCCTGATATGGTGGCTGGGGCACCAGTAGGGGCAGTCGAAAAGTCATACAGCAGTGAGTCACCTGCAGGGGCACTAAGCCTCTGCTGCTGCTGCTGCTGCTGCTGGGCCGTGATCTCCCTCAGCAGCTGATCAGCAGCAGCTGCTGCTGCTGTGGCTCGCTGTTGCCTCTGTGCTGCATCTGGTGCTGTTGTTTCAAGCCTCCCAGCTGACCATACTGCCACAGCTGTGGGTGCTGCTGCTGTTGGACTTTGGCCTACATGCAGCAGGTCCCCGGCAGCTAAGAGCGGCAGCCAGTGACCCGGGGCATCAGGGTTTTGCAAGGGATAAACCGCGAGGTCATGTTGTCTGCTGGAGGCACTGGCAGTATTTTTATGTGCCTGAACCAGCTGGATGCCATTGAACTCCAACTGTTGGGCAGGACTCAGCGGACCTGCATGGAAAGATGGAGCGAGCCTGTGTGTGTGTGTGTGAGCAACATTCAACACTTGGCATTGAGTGCTGTTAAGACAGATGATCTGAGGCGGTTCAATTGTTATTTTGAAGTGTTGTTTTGGTTTGTCACTGGGTCACCTGATGCGAGGAAGAGCACACAGAACAAGAAAAGATAGAAATAAAAATCAAATGCCAAAGGTACTTGCATGCAGAGAAACAGCACACAACCGCGTTGGCAAAGGTCTCTGCACTCCTCAGCCACAACACTTCGGAGCCCCTACCTTTCCCACTCGAATTATTCGCAGGTAGTGCTGTTTCCGGTTCTGACAGCTGCATGCTGGGAAGACGGCCACTTGCCAACATAAACAACCCAGAGGAGTGCCGCCGCTGCCTGCCCAACCTCCCAACCCCAGCTGCTGCCGCTGCTGCTGCCATGCTCGCAGGATCGATTCCCGGATGCACCACATTTACAGCAACCTCAGGTTCTACTGCTGACCCCTGTGCTGAATGTGGGTGAAGCTGCTGCTGCCCGGTTGCAGGAGCCCTGCTGCTCCATGTTATGGAATCATGCTGCTGCTGCTGCTGCTGCTGCTGCTGGTTGTGCTGCGGTATGGCTAGCGAAGAGGAGCTCAAAGACCTCCGCATGCCGCGTGCCTGCTGCTGCTGCTGCTGCTGCCGCTGCCGCTGCTGCTGGGGATACTGCTCCAGGCCAAATTCCCTTGATCCACTGGCAGTGGAACCTGGTATGTGCTGCGGCAGTGACCCATCAAAGCGGCCGCCAACAGCTCCTAAGACGGGCTGCTCACTTGCTGCTTTACTGTCATTCAGGACAGAACTATTGAGCAGTCCTGCCATTTGCGGATCAAACCTCACCCTGGCTGTGTTATACTGTGCTGGATTCTGCTGTGGCTGTTGTGCAACAGCAGCACTCAGATCTGCCAGGCCCACTGCATGACTTTGATGAGAGTCAGGGCTTGTTAGAACCCCAAGGCCTAGTGACCCCAGAGCCGGTGTTGATGCTGATCTAGCAAGCGCTGCTGCTGCTGCTGCTGCTGCTCCTGTGCTGCTGCTGGTTGAGTGGCCTGCAGTTGACCCACATGCTGCAGAACCCTGCTGCTGCTGCCAAATGCTTGTTGCATCATCAGCACAACCTTGGCAGCCGTAAAATTCTGACAGCCATGGGAAAGGCTTCAGCCACAGCACAGGACTGCTGCAGCTGCTGCTGCTGCTGCTGCTGCTGTTCTGTGCCCCACTAAACCTGCTAGGTGAGCTGCTGGCACCTGCTGGACTATGCACAGCGCTAGATGGGCCCCTGCTGCTGTTGCTGCCATCCACAGTAGCAGCCAAGCCAGCATCATCAGGTCGTTTGAGAGCTACTTGGAAGCCCAAGCAGTTGAAGAGCCACAACGAGCAGCTCACAGTGACTCCCAGACTGCCAGTCAAGCTGTTTCGGATGCTGCGCAGCTGCAGGATCTGTGATGGCTGATCAGATCTGGCGCCTGAAACCTGAACCTCGAGATCCTCAACAACCTGCTGACAACCAGCTGCTGCTGCTGCTGCAGTGCCGCCAACAGTCAGCCTGCTGCCAGTATTGACTGGAATCCAGCTGCTGGCCTGGAGTCCTTGGGGTTTGATTTGAATCTTGCTCAGGTACTGCACCTCACATCCGTACAGCGGCAGCGACCCCCTGCTGTCAACCACAGCAGTTAAACCTCGGATTTCACCCTTCCCAGCAATCACAGAGACCTCCACAGGCACCGGCAGCTGGTTTGTAAATGTTGCTGGAGCCTCAACCACAATTTGCCACAGGCCAGGTGCGCCGCTGGTACCGATTGTAGTGCTGCCGCTGCTGCTGCTGCCTGTACTGCTTGCGGCGGCTGTAGTACCACTGCTGGGGACCGACCAGGGCTTTGCACAGCAGCCAAGTGACAGGACAACCTGACCCGATGCAGCATCATCTGGCAGTTGTACTGATCCTGTGCTGCTGGTACGGCCAAGGCTTGCTGTCCTTTGCATTCCAGGAATGATCTGATCGCTCTGCTGCTGCTGCTGACTCAGAGGCTTGAAGCTTATATACTGATTTGCTGGTCGAGGCTTAGGAGGACAGTACCAAAACCCAGTGTCATCGAGAGCAGCAGCAGCAGCGGCAGCAGCAGCGGCAGGAGAATTGCTGCTTGCAAGTGCAGCAGCATTTGTTGAACTGGTACCTCCACTGGAGCCTCCTGCTGCTGGTGCTGTTGCTGTAGGCAGCAGTGATTGCACGTCTAGGGCCCTGCACCAGGAATAAGTGTGTGCCAGGCCTGAGGGCCTGATGCACAAGCTGGGACCTGCAGACTGCAGCACCTGCAAATGCATTTCAAAAGATACAACTAAGACTTGTGTTAGTTCACCTATTCACACGCCTGTGATGACCGTTTTCAGGCCCCTGCCATCACATTGTGCGCAAAATGTGTGTGTTTTGTTTTCTGTAGTAAAACGCTGTGTTATTCACCGTAGAGCCTGATTTAGATTGAGGTTTGAAATTCAGCCTGAGTCACAGTAAAGACTCAACCCCAATTTGCAATTACAGTTAAGCTGTAACTTCCTGCAAACCCCCTATCAACCATTGTAATCATGTTGGACGTGGTGCCATACCCAACGCAACAGTAAGAAAGTAAGTTTTTTTAATCATACATGTTCATGTATGATTTTACCAAAAATCATGAAAGCATGCCAAATACAGCATGCTTAACGGCTTCGGCCATCATAACACACTAGGCTGATACCCTTACCTAAAAGACAAAATAGAATAGAATAGAACGGGATGGAATGGATTGGAATGCAATGGGATGGAATGGAATGGAATAGAATGGGATGGGATGGAATGGAATGGGATGGAATGCAATGGAATGGAATGGGTTGGAATGCAATGCAATGGAATGGATGCAATGCAATGGAATGGAATGGAAAAAAATAGAATGGAATAGAATGGTTTAGAATGGAATAGAATGGAATAGAATGGAATAGAATGGAATGAAATGGAATAGAATGGAATAGAATGGAATAGAATGGAACAGAATGGAATAGAATGGAATGGAATAGAATGGAATAGAATGGAATAGAATAGAATGGAATGAAATGGAATAGAATGGAATAGAATGGAATAGAATGAAATGGAATAGAATGGAATGGAATAGAATAGAATGGAATAGAATAGAATGGAATGGAATAGAATGGAATAGAATAGAATGGAATAGAATGGAATAGAATAGAGGGATGTGGGTATACTTTGCAAGTGCGCAGTTGCAGCAGTATTCTTGGTCTATGCCCTAAACCTCACCTGCAGTGGAAGCCACAGGGACCCCCCAGGTTTTACCACATCCAAGACCACAGGTTCCCCACTCAAGCCCAAGCTGCCCCAGCAGCCCAGCTGCAGTTCCAGGTTGCTGTTGTTGACAAGCTGGACGGTGCTGTGCAAGGATATGAGGCGGCCGCCGTAGCGGTGGCGGGACATTTCCACCACCAGCTGCTGCGGCCGGGCACGCCTGGCAAACAGCAGCACAGCAGGCAGCAATAAGCCGGCATAGATCTGTCGTCTCGAATCTGATACCTGCTTAAACTGCCGGCTTAAATCTGTTAGTACAGCAGATGGGGTTTAGGTACTGTTTGGGCCTTTGATTTGATTATTGAACCTCAATTTTGTTGACCTCCCGCCTTTTTGCTGTACAATGTTGATCATGCTGACGAATGATGCACAAAGTGATGCAACAGTGAACAGTCTTTGAGTTTGGCTGGCATATGACTTGTTCAGCCATTTGGGTGAGTCGCATATGAGTGTGATTGTCATAACAATTTTTTGTTCATTTTCCAGAGCATCAAGTAAGAAACTCACCTATTGAGCATGGCTGCTCCAGCAGCCAGTGGCCAACCAGTCATCCCTCCAACACCAACTGATGCCGGCAGACTTACTGTGTGCAAACTGCACCCTAGCTGCCCGAGGACAATTGGCCCAATCATGTTGAGCTGCCCCGCTGCCTGAAGGTAGAGCAGCTGAGAGTGCTTTGCAACGCTAGCTGATGCAGGAGCAGCAGCACCTGTGCCAGACGGTTTGGTACCGCCACTGCCACTGCTGCTGCTGCTGGTGGTAGTGGTGGTGGGGTTTAGGCCGTTGTTGGCTGACGCTGGAAGCTCCACATACCGACCGTTGTAACCTGCAGATGCTGTATCCAGCACCTGAAGTGGAACAGGTACTTGAGGAGCAGCTCTACCACGTATCCCTGGTATAGCAGCACTCAGTCCCGGGCTGCTGCCACCACCGCCGCCACTGCCGTTGCTTGCTAGTGCCATAGCAGCCGCCGCCGCAGGCCCTGCTGTAGCCTCAGCCACCGAGTAATACAGAGCAGCACCAGTGTGATTGACCAGCCAGCAGGCACGACCCCCCAACACCAAAGAAGATGCAGCAGCAGGGCTAGACAGACACAGCAGCAGCTGCCGCAGGCGGTTGGAATCAGCCTGCCACTGTACTGCATTTCCTGCAAGTGATTCCAGCTGACTCGTGGCTACGATACAACTGGGGGCCACTGTTATGTCCAGCAGGTTGCTTGCTGTGATGGCAGCTTTCACCGACTGCTTTGATGAGGCCCAAGCAGTACTACTGCTGCTGCTGCTGCTGCTGTTGGCCACTTGCACTGAGGCCTGCATGACAATCACAGAGACAGCTGACCTTCTACCCCTTGAAACACTGCATTGACAGCTGACCCTGGGCACTCGCATGCACGCATTGCGATAGATAAATTCATTATTCAACCCAAATCTTGAACCATTCGCTACAGACGTTGACAGAGCATGAAGATGACTAGATCAGCTAAAACTGCCTCAGCTGGCACATAAAGCAGACACCTTGCATTCATGGTAGCTGGAACAAAAGCAATCGCACCAACAGCAACAACATGGCCTTACCTGTAGGTGCCAGGGATCGATCATAGGCTCCCATCCCAGCTTGTCAACGCTGAACACATCAGCTCCCAGTGCCCCTTCCACCCTCACACTCAGTCCTACAACCCTGGCGCCCTGTCCACTCCTGTGGTGCCCTGCTGCTGCTGCAGAAGGTAGATCCACAGAAATACTCAGAGGCATCAGCACCAGCTCTAAGAGTGGGGTGGTACAGGTTGTGAATGCAGCATTTGTGTCTGCTGCTGCTGTTGTATCCTTGGCAGACCCCCTCGGCGATCTGAGCCCTACTGCACTCAATGGCCTGCTGCTGTCACTGCTGCTGTGCTGGAGGAGCCAGGGCTCAGGTTCATCAGTGCTGACAAGGACTGCAACCTTGTTGACTGTGAGTTTGCAGGACAAGCCATCAGCAACAGCTGATGGCTGACTACGCCTGCTTTTTTCTCTGTACCCAGCTGCAGCATCGAAACTGTAGCTGTAGGCTGCTAGGTCAATCTGTGCAGCAGCTGCTGCTGGAGGTGCTGGCATTGACCTATTGGTTTGCAGAAGTGGATCAGCTACATTGACAGAGCAATGTCTGTTCATATCCAGACCATTACCCCCAGCAGCAGCAGCACCAGCAGTGCCCCTGGCTGCTGGTCCTGCCATAGCAGCAGCAGCAGTGATTGCCGGCAGCTGCTGCTGCAGCACCTGCTGTAGGTTGATCAACAGAGAAAGACGTACAGTAGACACCCAGCTGCTGATGCTGCTCAGAGAGACATCATACCCCTGCATGCCTGCTGCTGTAGCAGCTGTCACCCCGGTTGCTGCTGTTGCTGCTGTTACTGGTAGTGAAGCATGTGATGTGGCAACTATACTGTCATCTAACAGTCGAGTTACTGAGAGACTCTTCATAACATTGACATCAGCAGCAGTCCACGACTGCTGCTGCTGCTGCGGGTGCAGCACCCGATCAGCTGCAGCAGACAGCTGAGCATGCTTCAGCAGGATCAACAGCAGGTACTGCATCTGCTGCTGCTGTTGCTGTACAGCAGCAACTGCAGCAGGCCGAGCTCTGAATACATCCCAAGCGACGGCTCCCATACTCACAGAAAGCTCTGGAATCACTATCTGTTGCAGTTGCAATGCCTGCTGCTCACAATCCAGCGCATCGCTCAACGGTGGGGCGCTGTTGCTTGCAGTCGTCAGCACAGCAGACGCCTCTAGCTGTGCCACAAGGACCTGCGCTGCCGATGCTGCAGCATTGCTGCTGGAAGATGCATCGTGATCCCTCACAGGACTCAAGAAAGGGCTGCTGAATGCGCTATTGCTGTGCTTGCTGCTGCCATCCTTGGCCGTTCGCGCTGCTGCTGCTGCTGCTGTTGGTGAAGTGCTACACTCCGGGTCCTGCCAAGGCCCAAACTCCTTGCTGACATTGTCAGGGACTCCATCAGCAACATGCTGCTGCTGTTTGCTGTCAGCAGATGCAGCAGCAGGAGCATCATCCGGAGGTATGAACAGCATTACCTGAAGCTTCTGCACCTGCACTTCCAGTACTGTGCCAGCAGCTTGCTGGCTGCCAGCTGCTGTGCAGTGCTGCGTATGATCGTTGCCAGGATCGTACACAACCATGCCTTGCTGCCTTGTGGTGGCTGCTGCAGTACTACCAGACAACCCTGCTCCTCCTCCTCCTTCTCCTCCTGCTGCTGCTGCTACTGCATTCACAGCCTGCATAAGACAGGCAGCTGTCATATCCCACCACTTGGCATTCAGCTGCAGCTGCCAGCCCAACAGCGCAACACTCAACCGCTGAATCAAACAGGTCTTCTGCTGCTGCTGCTGCTGCAAGCGGCTGAGTGTGCTGCTGACAATCGTGGCAGCAGCCTCAGCAGCAGCAGCCCCCGGCCCCGTCCCAACCTGTACTGTTGTCTCATGCTTGACTGCCAGCTGTATTGCTGCTGGAATATCAGAAGGTAGGTCTGTACCAGCAACTGCTGAGTCACTGCTGTCCTGCAGCCCGGCTGAGAGGGAGAGCAGTAGCCACCTGGCACTTGCCTCACAGCCTGTAGCAGTGAAGCCCGCCAAAGGCAGCAGCTGCCACTCCAAATGATCATCATCAACCATCACATGCCTTGCTTTCGCAGCAAGACTTGTATCCCCAGTTTCTGAATCCCCAGATATGCTCAGCTCATCCCCCGATGAAGATTCCCCAGCTACAGAAAAAAACTCATCATCAGGGTCCAGCCAGTGATGACTGCCAAAGCTGTGAGCTAAACCCTGACTGGCTTGCAGAGGTCCTGCTAAACCCAGCCTGCTGATGCTGTCTCTAGGGCCTAAACCCTGGCTGCTGAAACTGACCCGCTGCAAAGAGTGGCTTGATTTGAATGAGCTGCTCAGAGCGTCAGGAGGACTTAAACCCTTGCGCCTGTGGCTGAAGCTGTGAGACCCTGCACCAAGGTCTCCTGCAGCTCTAAACCCTGGAAGACTTGGGCTGTTGCTCGCCCGGTGCGCTTCAGAGCTTGTTGGCTGCCGCTGCTGCAGCTGTGGTGGCTGAGAAACACTGTGTTGGACAGGTATGGCCGCAGATGGTGTGCCAGTCACACTGTGTGATGTACCAGCATTAGCAGTAGCCTGACTGTCAGGACAAAACAGTCCTGACATGCCAGGAGCTTTCAGGCCTGAGCCTGAGCCCCAAATGCTGGCGCTGCCTGCTGGAGAAGAACCAGGGGGGTCCAACTGCCAAGATGCTGCAATGATACTGTCCTGGGCTGCCAACGGCACAGGCACAGCAGCACTGGCATGCGCAGTACCACTGGTGCTGTTGAGGGCTGCAACCGTCCCAGCAGTGGGAGTGGGCCTGATGCTATGCAACCTGGAGATCCTGCTGCCACTGCTGCTGCTGCCCAGTGCACTAGCCCAGGCTGTCCTGCTGCTGCTGCTGCTGTTGTCTAAGCTAGAAGCAGCACTGAGGAAGGCTCCGCTGCTTCTTGGAGAAAGAAAGACTTCGTTTGCACTGGAAAAGCTGCCGCCGAGATCTGCACTGCGCCATGATTCTCTAGCTGACAGGAACCTGCTCAAGGTTGCATGTGTTTGCAGCAGGGAACTGTGACCAGTGCTTGCAGGGTTTGCTGCAGCTGCATTGTCAGCAGCTTCTGCTGATGCAAAGGCACTTCTCAGGGATCCAGCATACAGAGCACCGGCTTGCTGTTGCTGCTGCTGCTGCTGCTGGTATCCACGATCGCTGCTGCTGTTGCCACCAGATCTGAGCCAGCTGATAGCCGGCAGCTGCAAGGCGTGTATACTGTACTCAGAGAGCTGCAGCTGCTGATGCAAACCATCCTGCTGCTGCTGCTGCTGTTCCCGCTGCTCTGATCGTATGTCACTTGCAGCAGAGTGACCACCAGCATGTGCATGCTCTGCTGCTGCTGCTGCTGCTGTTTGATTTGTGAGCCAGTCATTTGTGCAAATCTCTTGTTTGCTGTCCTGTTGTACTGCAGAAAGCATCAGTTCCTTCCAGCATATGCTTGCATCTATGCTCTGCTGTGCCGCAGCAGCACTAGCTGAATGCTGGCTCTGCTGCTGCTGCTTTTGACAGGATTCATTGAACTTCAGCAGCACTTGCTGCCACTGCAGCAGCAGCCCCTTGTCTGATGTACCAGGTGCAGGCAGCAGCAGCAGCTGCAGGTCATCAACAGCTGCAGTGAAGCACGTGTTGGTGTGCTGCTGCTGCTGCATTGGCTTCTGCTGCTGTGCCTGTCGAGAGTTAACGGGTGCCGGCTGCTGCCACTGCTGCCACTGCTGCTGCTGCCGCTGTACCAGCTGCACTATGTGCTGTATCTGAGACGGTCTGATGGAGGCCCCTACTGCTGGAATATGAAGCGACTGCACCAGCAGCTTGCTGTCGTTATTATAGCTGCAATGTAACTTGCCTAGTGATGCAGCACCCTGCTGCTGCTGCTGCTGCTGCTGCTGCCTGAAAGCAATATAAGGTATACTGATGACCGGCAGAAGCACGTCTGAAGCAGGTGCTTCTGGTATATACAGTCCAACATCTTTGATGAGTACCATCGGCCGCAACTTATGAGTATGCAGCCCAGAGCTGTGAGACCTGACTGCTGCTGTTGGGGAAACAAGGTTGACATAGACAGACGGCAGATCCAGCAGCAGGTCACACACCACTTGCTGCTGCTGCTGCTGAAGGTGAGCCCAACCATCAACACCCCCACCAGCAGCGGCAGCAGCAGCAGTTGTGCCGGCGATGACGACTGAGCTTGCGCGCTGTATATCATGCAGGGAGGCATCCCATGGTCTCCAGTCTGTACTGCCCACTGCTGCACTGCTGGTGTTGGTGCTGCAGGACAGCAATTGGCACTGCAGCAGCTGCACCTGAAGCGCCAGGCTCAACTCCGCTGCTGTAGTACTGCTGCTGCTCTTATCCTCAGGGTCAGGCTGCATAGTAGCTTGGTCAACCTGCCTGTGACCTGAAGTTTGACCAGAGGCTTGACCAGGACTCTGACCAGGGGTGGCAGTGGCAGCAGCTTCTACAGCTGACACAATCTTCAGTATCCCATCAAGACCCAGGGCAATGTTTTTGAGCTGCACTGATACATGTGGTATTGGAGGTGGGGGTGCTGCCAGCTGTGCTGTGTGGTTTCTGTATGGTGTGCTGCTGCTTATGCTGACTGACAGACAGGTGGAGGAGTCAAGCTGCACTGGCAACAGGAACAAGCCCACATCACCAGGGTGGCCCTGGTGAAATGACAGCAGCAGCAGCAGCAGCACGCTAGCCTTAGGAACCACAGTGGCAAGGCCAGAGAGTCTCACTAAGCAAGATCAAAGGTGTGTGGTACCACAAGCAGCAGGTGACGGAACAGCAGAGCCTTTCAGCTTTCTGCCATGAGCTGCCAAGGCTAAAATATATGAAAGCGGGACAGCTGAAGGCATCTTCCTGACATTCCACACAGGACAGTGGTGCTACACGACAGCAGCGGTGCCATCGCCAATGCCCAATGTTGATGCAGTAATTCTGAAATGACGGTATAAGTTCAACATGCTGCTGCTGCACCACTCACTTGTGCTTGCAAGCCTAGCACAGACACATGGGCTTCCTGCAGAATGCCAGACTGCCTGAGCTGCTGCTTCCAATGCAGCTGGAACTCATCTGAAAACACATGATTCACCAGGCGTTTCAGATTAGGGAGAGCTGAAACAGCACGCTGGTGACCATCAAGCAAAGGTGAATCAGTTTGCGCTGCTGCTGCTTGGTTGCCGCTGGTACTGGATGCTGCTGCTGGTAGCAGGTCCTGCAGTACCAGGTCGCTGAAGGCGACATCTGCTTTGCTGCTGTGTGTGCTGCAGCTGAAAGTTACCTGCAACATGCTGGCCTGCAGTCTCAAATGCAACTCTGGGCTGTTGTAGTTCTTCTTGTTCTGCTGCTGCTGCTGTGGTGCTGCTGGTGTTGTACTGCTGCTGCTGCTGATAATGCTGTCTGCTATGTACTGCAGATCAAGTTCATCCAGCAGCAGCTCACACTCAAACAGTGGCAGATCTGGCTGTGTTAAGATGGAAGCAGCAGCTGCAGCACTCATGCCAGACTGCAGCTGCTTGTGCTGCAACTTCCGCTGTTGCTGTTGTTGTTTCCTTGGATCTTGACTCTGCGCCTCACTCAACATAACCGTTGACTCTGAGACATCCAATTGGTGCCCATGACTGCTTCCATTCCCTGCTGCTGCTGCTTCCGGTGTTTTAGGGCACAGTTTTGCCTCTGTACTGCTAGTGGGAGCAGGAAATACCACATCACCAATCACATCAGCAGCTGCTGCTCTGGATGCTCCCTGCTGCTGCTGCTGACGCCTTGTAAAGACAGCAGCCTGTTCAGGGAGGCTGAGTTTATACAACTCCACTAGATCATGCAGTGGCAGCTGGAGCTGTGAGCTGAACACACTGGCAAACTGTTGCAATGCAGTAACCAGTGTTGCTGTCACTGTAGCACTCAACGGCGGCAGATGGAGTGACAGCCTTGCTATCGGATGCTGCTGCTGCTGCTGCTGCTGCTGTGCAGGTAGCAGCCGCGACCGCAAGTATCTGCTTCTACCACTAGGCATACTGTCATCATCAGCATGTGCCTGTACTGCCGCTGTAGACCTTGCTGCTGCTGCTGGTGGTGGTGGTGATGCTGTTGGGGGGGTAACTATTAAGCTGCCCTGTACAGCTGGCAGATTTAGCAGCTCCTGTGTTTGCTGTTGGTTGCTGCTGCTGCTGCTGTGCAGATGCTGCAGACTTATGCTCAACATCATCAGCTCCACTGTGTAGTGTTGCTGCTGCTGCTGCTGTGGAGCTTGGGCTGCACCAGCTGCTGCAGCACCAGTTGCAGCACTGGCACATGTGAAAGCCACACTGCTGACGCCACTGCTGCTGCTGTCACTGCTGATACCATCACAATCCTCTGCAACGTCCTCCTGATCCTCTGCCTCCCCCTGATCCTCTTGATCATGATCATCATCATCATCATCATCATCATCATCATCATCATCATCGCTGTCACTGTCATGTTCGCTGCTGCCGCTGCTGCCGCTGCTGCTGCCGCTGTTGCCAGCTGCCTCTGAAGTTCCCTCCATCAGCAGCTCATCAGAATACTGCTCATCATAGTCATTAAGGTCTGTGGCGGTTTCGCATTCATCCTCATACTCATCTACCCCTTCATGCCCCTCATCAACAGAACACCCCTCTTCTTCCCCTGAAGACACAACTGTCCGCCGCTGCCGCCGCTTGTGCTGCTGCTGCTGCTTGCTGTCAGGCGCCAGCTTCAAACCTTGAAGGTGCAGGACTGCATTGAGGCCGCTGTCATGACGAAGCTCTGTCGGTATTACTACCAGCACCTCCTGAACATGCAGCATAACGTGCACTTGCAACAGCTCAGCAGGCAATACAACCGCTCCTGGCGGCTGGTGCTGTTGTTGCTGGGTGGTGCAGTGAGGAGTTGCTGATTCCTGTGCAGTGCAGATTGCTGCTGCATCTACCTGCTGCTGCTGCTGCTGCAGGGTGTCGGTTGGCAGCTGCTGCAACATACCCAGCACAGCTACCACACACCCAGGCCGTGCCAACAGCTGCAGCGGCTCCAACTGAATGCTGAGTTTTTTATGAGTACCAGCTGCCCTTAACCCTATAGACAGCAGTGCTGGCTTGGCAGCAGCAGCAGCAGCAGTGGTGGTGGTGGTGCTGGACCTGCTACCCCGAGGCCCCTGGTGACCAGTCCTGTCAGTCGATACAGTTCTCCAGCCCAGGCTGGGTTTTGGGGTTTTGGTCTCACAGGCAGCAACTACAGGCGATGATGCAGTTGAATTCAGTCGCTGCAAGATGCACTCTTGGACTCCAGGATCGCTGCAGCAATCGAACAGGCAAATGTCCTGCACTGCTAGCTGTGCTGACAGCGTATCACCTCTGATGCTGCCATGTATGCTCGTGCCAGCAACATCCAACACTAGCAGCTGTGGATGCTGCATCTTTGCTGGGCAATCCTGCAAAACCGCTGTCAATCTCAGCAGCTGCCAGTTGAGCGACACAGCTGGAGCAGTACCAGGCCTGGATTGCCCGGTACGGTTGCTGCCAGTTTCTGCTGCTGCTGCTGCTGCTGCTGCTGCTGCTGCTGCTGCAGTGCCAGCAGCTGCTGCTTCTGCTCCAGCTGAACCTCCAGCTGCTGCTGCAGCAGTTGCAGCAGCAGCAGAGACGCTTGTGGCAGTTCCCTCCCCATCCCTGCCATGCAGCAGTGCCAGGAGCTCATCCAGATCATCCTCTGTGGGCAGGCTGGCCCTGCCTCCACTGCTGCTGGTCTTGGCTGTTGCCTGTTTGGCTGTGGCTGCTCCTGATGCTGCTTGCTGTGTTGTTGGATAAATGAAGCTGGCAATACCTGAGGTGCCCCAGGCAAACCAGCTTCTGTAGCGCTCTGCCTCTGCAGGAGACACAGTGCTCAACATCGGTAAACAAAAAAGCTTGCATGTGCCAGTTCTGCTTATAACTGTTGCTCTTTAAGCATTCACACAGTCGACGTTGTCCACTACAAAGTGACAACATGCAAGAGCAAGCCACCAAAGAATCTGCACACTGTAGCAAAGTGTGGAAGGCAGAACGGATATGTACTAATCAATCAATTAAAACTACTTAACTATATTGATTAATTATTGAATTGTTTTCCCTCACCAGAGCTGGCAGTACTCCTCCTGTCAAGTGCCAGCTCAGCAAGAGACCTGCACAGCAGGATATCCTCTGCCTCCAACTCCTGCTCGAGCCTGGACAGCTCAGCCACGACATCAGCTGATGCTGCAGCAGCCTCTGAGTCTTCACAATTTGCTGCAGCACCACTGGTTTGAGTAGCAGCTGTGGTGGCAGCAGGGGCTGCCTCCTGGAGCGAATTGAGCTTTTGCTGGTATAAATGCACGTATTGCCTGCATCGGAGCACACCAAAAGCAGCAGGAAAGTAAAAGACACAATGATGTGCATGCAGGACAGCTTCTATGGATTGGTCAGTTGATTCAATGAGCCTGACATTAACTCGCCAACAAGCTGAAGTTCAACAGTTGAAAAGATATTCGGCTGAAGTTCCTCATTCATACTCAAAAGCGGCAGAAGGGAGAGCTGAAGCTGCTGTCTTCCCAGCAAGTGTGCACAGCAGGGCCAAACACAGCAGACAGACTCACCTCCTGGCCATCACTTCACTCTTGCGTAGAGTTTGTCCTTGCTGCTTGCGCCTTCTGTCCCTGACATCAGCAATAGTAGCTCTTACAGCGTACTGCCACACCTGAAGCCAGGTCACCGGGGGTCCCACCCCACAGCGACCTGTTGGCACCACTGCATGACAACCACCTCTTGCGCTGCTGCCGCTGCTGCTGCCGTCAAGCTGCTGCCGCGCTGTTTGTGTGTGCCGTAGGTTGCGCTGTCGCAGGGCCTGCATCACCGTCAGCCAACCTGGCGGCCGATAGCGGCCGTACCTGTTGCGTTTGGTCCATATTGCCGCATCGTCTGCCAATCGTGCCATACCCATCAGCTGCTGGCTGCTGAGCTGCAGTGCCACTTCAGGTGCACCAATGAACACATCGCAGGCAGGCCCTGAACCACTGCTGCCTTTGACATTGCCTGCTGCAGCTGCAGCAACTCCATTATGCACAGCAATCTCCATCACTGCTTCCACAGGGGCCAGAATGTAATCTGTGGGATCCAACACAGGCCCTGCTGCTGCTGCTGCTGCTGCTGCTGGTGCAGGCCTGCTGCATACTGCAGCACCAGCCATCTGCTTTCTTGGTGTACTGCTGCTGTCGTGGCCATACTGCTGCAGCTGCTGTTGATCCTGCAGCCGTTGCCTGGGTTTCCAGTAGCAACTCCAGCCCTGTACATGCAGCTGACGTACCACCTTAGCAGTGAGTGAAGGCTCCACTGGCTTCAGTCCCACAAAGGCTGCTAATATGTCAGGAACATTGCCTGGCACTACTGTAGTCAAGCTGGCCAGCTGGACACCAAATGCCTCATATTCGCTGGCACTGGCTAAAGGAGCCTGCAGACAAGTGCATGGGGTAAAACCAGCAGCAAAGGTATTGTGTGGGTGAATCTACTGCATGAGGCAGGAGGGGTCCTGACACTGTTATCATTGCACGTGGAAAGCCAGAGCTTGGTGTGGCTGGGCACCAAGGTATGACCATTGGGGCCAAACTGTGCTAGCAAGCCGACAGCAGCTCCCCAACCATATGGGCTCAGCAGTTGCACTTTGCCCTGGAGTGTGCAGGAAGCAAGCACTGTTGTTGTCCTGTTCTGCAAGGAGCTGAGTACAGGACAGCAACAGTGCTTGCTTGCTGCACAGTTAAGGGCAAAGTGCAACTGCTGTGCAACCAACTGTGCCCACCTCAAAGTAGATGTGCACATTCCTGACTTCAAACTGCAGCCGGTTGAGCAAGAAGCTGCTGATATAGTCAACAATGGCCCAGCCCCAACTGCCCAAGCCGGGCCCTGCAGCTGGTGCTGACCCAGCAGGACCTGCTGCTGCACCTGCTGCTGTAGCTGCTGCATAGTCTGCCTGCTGCTGTTGTGCTCCAATGTCCCTGCCAGTCGCTGCCACCCTGCTTCCCAGCTTTGCAAGCTCTGCAGCTGCCAGCTGGGCTTGTTTTGCTGCTTGGGCTCTGCACAGTGCTGGACCCTCCTCCCAATCTGATTCCTCCCTTGAGGAGATGCACAGGGACACGTCCGAGAGCTCGACTACAAGAGCACCTCCTCGCCATCGTCCCCAAGGTATCTACAGGTGCGTTGGTGCATGATAGCTGCAGCTGAGCATGACAAGTCTTACGCAAGTGATGCAGAGATGGAGAGTGCTGCAGGAATGCAGGAGACAGGCTGCTGTTGGTCGACGCTATTGCTATAACTTTTATTATCCGCTCCAGGAGGTGCTTACTCATGTGCTGATGTGTCTCTGCCGCAAGCGTACTCCTTTGCTGCATTAACATGAGTGCAGCAAATGCATAAGCGATGCTGTGCATGCACACCTGCAGCTTCAGCCGACCAATTGAACCCTCCTTGATGATGAATGGCAGCTGCAAGTAGTCAAAAGCCTCCACACGCAGCTGGACATTCTCAAGTATGCCTTCTCCTGCAGCATGAAGCCCACCAACACAGCAACAACACTTCTGAGGCAGTCCGCAGCTCGCAATTACCCAATAACTTCAATCAGCTATGTAACTGTGAGAACAGGCATCGTACGATGGCTTGGACTATGCCATGGTCACCAGCAGGCAGTTTGCAGAGAATGAGACTGCAGATGTTGGCAGAGGAACAACACTAGCAGCGCAGCGACACTTGCCTCCCCAGAGGGAAATCTTCAGGCGGTCCCTCTGTACATCGACAAATTTCCCAAGATAATTGGCGAGCACATCTGCTGCCCAGTTCTCAAACATAGCTCACAGGGGCACAACCATTGTGGCTACGCGTCGGATCCTTGGCAACAATCTGCAGGCATGTCTGCTGTATACCATTGCAAACATCAAATTGCTGTACAGCGGTCAATGCTGTGAGCATCAGTGTGTTACAGTGTACTTCGGACTGAGCCTCAATGGATTCGAGCAATGCTGCCCATGTACACGCTTTTTGGCCGATCTTGTAGATTCTCGGCGCTTATGTGATTGATCCGTCGGTGTTTTTGAATGATCTGCGAGAGTGCACTACGTACTGCTTGTCTCAAGCCCTGATCATTCTGTGTTGGGATTTTGCTTCATGAGACGTTGACACTTATGAGGCATATTTGTTGGTGATGGCCTGCGCCTTGATAGCCGGGTTGCCGTTCAGCCACACATGCAGCAATGAAAGTTGATGCCATGAGCCTCAAACAGTCGATGCCTTTGCAGTGGCTACTGCGCTTGATCACCTTGTTGCTTCTGCAACTCGTGTGTGGTCAAGGGAACAGCCACACGAGCAACTGGGCAGTTCTGGTGGCCACTTCAAAGTACTGGTACAACTACAGGCAAGTCCTCAATAACACAACTCCCTGACTGGCACTAGGCAAAATACAAGAGTGGTAGAGCCCAGGGGACTTTCAGTCACTTAATGGAGGCTCAAAATGGTCAACCGCACCTTGCATATCATTTCTCTGCGTCCTGCAGGCACATTGCCAACACTCTCTCTTTCTACAGAACAGTCAAGCGGCTTGGGATACCAGACAGCAACATCATACTAATGTTAGCAGAAGATCTGGCATGCAATACCCGCAACGCATACCCTAGCCAAGTGTTTAATGATGAATCACATGGGCTTGACCTTTACGGCAGCATTGTAGAAGTGGACTATCGCGGGTATGAAGTGACAGTTGAGAACTTTATCAGAGTCCTCACAGGTAAGCAAGACTGCAGGGTAGCAGATGCAACTAGGTGATGCTGCCAGAACTGCAGCAGCTGCAGCACAAAGATAAGACCTCTTGGATGCATTCTGACATCAAACACCATCCGACAAGTACCGCAGATTTCACCAACAACCTCCTGCTGCAGCAGACTAATCACAAACATGGCTGTTGCGGATTTCACTGTATGTGCAGGCCGCCATGATTCAGCAGTCCCTCGCAATCAACGGATGTTGAGTGATCGAGGGTCCAACATATTGGTGAGCAGCCAGCGCCTAGGAAACTACAACTGCTACACATCTTCCTTGTGCCCACTATATCACCACGGGCAGCTCAACTGCTAGCAGTCACTGCAGTGCTGTAGCTGCCATGGCTGGTGCTTGTCAACAAGGGGCCTTTTGGCCAGATGCTTCGCAGTTGCATGGGCACCCGGCCATAATAAAGAGAAGACTCATACGGAAGAAGCTTGGCTCCTCAGAGCAGCAGTGTTGAGCTCTCACCTTAGTGCTACTCAGTCTGAGCACCTTGCCGTGACAGCATTCCTCCCTAACACAGGATATCCGGGGTATCGACCAACAGCCCATAAGCAGGCGCACCTCTTGCTGCAGTTGCCTCTTTCATCTTGTGGGCATTCCTGATTGACCTGTTACTCCGGATACTGCTGCATATGTCGTCCCAGATCAACAACTTCAGCATTTCAGTGTTTGTCTATGGTGTTTGCTGCCATGTGCTGTCCCAGATATATATTTCAGGTCACGGGGGCAACGAGTTCATGAAGTTTCAGGACACGCAGGAGCTGATGGCACAGGATGTTGCAGATGCCATACAGCAGATGTATGAGAAAGGCAGATACAGAGAGGTGCTGCTTGTGGTGGAGACCTGCCAGGCAGCTACACTCTACTCCAGGATTACGTAAGCCTATGTTTATGAAATCCACAGTCAAACAGTATTGAACTTAACTCAAATGCTTCTAGGAACCTGTCTATATGGGCATATTCTTTTCTCTATAAACCTGTACAGCTGCAGAATGCTGGCCAGATGGCACTCTTAAAGCACTGCAACGCGTCACCTGTAGGTCAAACTTCACTGCACAATTTCAGAACACTCAGACGTGCAGCGAGGTTGCTGCTGTCCTATTTACACCAGGGAAGGGGCGGATGCTGCATTGCATGGCCAGCATGCATTCAGATCATATCTGATGTCAGCATACCCCCTGACCCTCTCAATATTCCAATCTGGTGCTGATGCTGTTGGTGCGGGTGCTGCTGCTACTGCAGATCTCCTAATGTCATCGCAATGGCCAGCAGCCTCAAAGGGGAGAGCAGCTACTCCTATCTGACAGACTTGGATGTTGGTCTCAGCTTGATTGACAGGTCAGTGCAGGGGACAGACTGGAACTTCATTGCGTGCTGGGTACAGTCGACTGAAAGTGGACTGCATTCCTAGAGCCACGCGCTGCATGACGGTCCAAAGAAGGATCTTAGGCGCACTACCTACTGGTATGCACAAGGTGCACAGCCATAGAGTTACCAGTACGTTTGGCAAACAAACCATCAATCTGCCACCTCATAGCCACAGTGACTTGGAGCATCTATTGTCCATTGTACTTCTACATGTGCACCAACAGAGATGTCATCGGCTGCCGCTCACAGGTTTACATTGCAGACACTGGAATTTTTTGAGAAGGTTGACATCCACAGCAATATGACCCTGGCAGACCTGTTCAAGATATATAAGTAAGCGGCGGATCAGCATTTCCTGTTGAATATAATCAAAATATGCCTTGAGCCACACCTTGGTGTTGAGGCAAGGCGAAGGTTTGGTTGCAGCATGCATCTGTATAAAATACGCTTCCATATGCAAGCCTTGCGTAGAACATGAATAGAAATGAATATTTACACAGATGCTGATGCTGACAATGGTTGTCATGCAGATTTGAGGTCATGGACTCGCATTTTCATTATGACACGTCGCACTATCAAACGCCACTGCATCAAGTTCCGGTCACCAACTTCTTCGGGAGTGTGTCGCATGTTCAACCGACGCCAGCCATCAGCCTAACGTTTGGTGATGGGTCGGACCCGCAGCGGGGTGCAGCAACAGAAGTCGAGCAGCGTCAGACCTGTGATGCATCATATGACAAGCAGAAAGCAGCAGCAGCAGCAGCTACAGCAGCAACTGAAGTGTTGTCAGCAGCAGAGGCAGAGGCAGAGTACAACTCAGGTGAGGTGAAACATGGGCCTGTAGGACTCCTGCAAGGGAGTTTATTCAGAGCAGAGGTGTACAATGGCCTGCTGGCATTGATTCTTGTGGTTGGCATTGTCACAATCATCAAGCAGTGAGGGCCTCAGCCCTGAGATTGAAGTTACGCATGTCAGTTCATTGGCCAGCTCATCCACTGTTGCATAGCGCTATCTCTTTTGCATGTGACTTCTCCAATCAAGGTCCCTCTGCAGTGCACCGGCCGGTTCATAAATCATAACAGCACGTAGTGAGTACTCTCAAAGTTGTGCGGCCGCATCGATGATATCATGCTCAGATTCTGAGCGGTGCATGGTCATAACTTGCATTGCCACAAGCTGAGGGTTGACGCTAGCTAGTGCCCAGGTCCCAAACCAGCCTGCTAAGTGCTAGGACTGTGTCGGACAGCCATGTTAGCCACTGTTTGGCATGTACAGGCTGCTGCTGTAGTTCAACATTCCAATCAGTAACACAGCGCTTGGGAATTAGCGACTATGATCAGCAACTGCTTTGTATCATCATTGCACCGCAGTGAGTTGACTCATAAGCTGATCAGCTTGGAAGTCCCTCGGCCCCGAAATAAGGCTGCATACTATGTGTCCTCACAACCCATGTGACGTCACATGTCAGCGCACTTGCCATAGCATCTCAACTTGTTGCATGGCAAAAATTCTTCTACAAGGCATCCGCCATCATCAGCCAAGCTCCTTTTAGCAATGCGGTCATGCCATGCAACCTCAGCAAACAATGATAATCGGGCCTGCACGATGCTCATGGCGTGAGTCTGCACAGCATTGAAAGGTGCAGCCACTTGCAAGTGCTGCACATTGGTGTATTGCAACCTATCCAGGTAGCAAGTGAGAGATAACACCAAGTCTCATAGTAAGCGGACACGCACGTTGGCATCGGGCTGAGGAAGCCGAAGCACGTTCTGTCAATCAGTGGCGAACGGGAAATGTTGCGACTCATCAGACGCCTGCATCTGAACACAGCACACACATACGATAATATAAGTTATACTTCATCCGTATGCAAGAGACCTCAAAGAGCGGATCTGATGAAGCCGGTACCAATGTCGGCAATGTCGCCAATAAGCAAGTGACCGCACAATTGGTGCAGAAACTATGGAATACCAACTCGTGTTTCAAGTTTCAAGGACGATGCGGACGTAAGGTGTGCTGCCGATTGCGCGGGCATATCTGAGCAGCGGTGCGGCATCAGTTCACTGCTGACGATGAGATAGAAAAGTGCAAGGAGGTGCGCATGGTTCATAGATATGCTGAGAATCGTATCGCCATCTTCGCACCCCATGACAGAGCCATCCATTAGAGGCTCCGTGTACTGCTCAGCAGTACAACGAGCATCACTAGTTTTGCTGAACTGGCTTTGGCCGTGGTGACCGCAGATTTGTGAGAGCATATTTTCTATGCTTGGTGTCATTCATGCTGTCTATACAGCCGCTACCTGGCCTGCAAGCATGAACGCTGGTATTCATCAGCACGACCTGCTGTCTGCACATCCATGGCTTCTAAGGCATATGCCTCCAGCATCTACATCTTTGTGACACTGCTGTTGAACGCAGGTATACAGAGTTGTGCACTCACTTCAACAAGAGACGCCAAAATCATGCATACAGAAGCAGCATAAATCTGCTGTGCAGCCAACCATTGGCAGTGACTGCCCGGGTCATGCTCACCTGTCAGTGATACAATAGACTCACATAATGGGAGCCAGGATAAGCAAGCATGTTGGATGCCTATCAAGACATGATGATATTGTAGCGGATAACAGTGACATTGTTGCCAGGGCCTGGTATGGGGCAAAAGAGGTGAGCAGTACATGTTTGTCCGTTCAACTGCTCAACCGTAGTCAAGGTAGAGATTCAAGTCGACTACTTAGAACTTGGATTCAACAATATGCTTGAAGAGTCAGCACTTCTTTGTATTGTGATGTGTATACAAACGAAATTGGACAACTTTAAGCACGATGTCCATGAAACATATGTACCTCATGTCTACCTTATGCTGTGTATTATTCTGCAGGCCTTGGGAATACAGAGCAGGATGAAACCCCAGCTGCCAGTAGGAGAGTATGTGTTATCTTCATACAAGCTACCTGACAGCGAATTGCTACAGCTGATTATAATATGTGATGGTGATGAATCAGCCAGCACAACACATCAACTGGATGAAGACTTGATTCCAGCCGGCATAACGAAAGCTGACAGTGCACAAGAGACAGCAGCAGAAATAGAGGCAGCAGAAGCAACACTGCTCAGAGCAGCAGCAGCAGTAGCAGCAGCTCCTGCTGCAACCCAGCCCAGTGAGGAAAAGGCAAGTGCAGCAGATGATTCACCATGGCAGCCACATGCTGCACTTCATCAAAGCACAGCAGGTGTCGCTGACAACCAAGACCTTACTAACCAGGGTACGCCGCTCAATGGCAACATTACTGATAACAGTAGCATAGTGTCCCCAATGCTGCCAGCAGCATGTTTTCCACCTCCACCAGTCACCCCATCACCAGCAGAGGCAGCAGCAGCTAGGTCAGTTGCGGCAACAGCTGCTGCAGGATGCAGACATGCATCCTTGCCAACACCTGGTCCTGGAGTTGCTCCTGAGATATCTGAGGAGGATAGAGCATCAGCAGCTGCTGCAGCAGCATTAGCCAGGCAGAAAGTTGAGGAGCTGTTTTGCAATGTGGATGCTACACAGCAACAACAGGTACATGAGTGTTGGTGCCACAGTGCCACTGTAGATACTGTTGTAGTACCATCTGCAGCTACCTCGTGGCTCTTTTGGCTATGGCTGGCAGTGTTGTGTGATGGGAAGATGCACTTGTGAGGAAAAATTAACTTTGGTAACAGCAGTAATGATAGTGGGGGGCACCTGCATATGTGTTGTACCCCAACTGAAACTGTTGAATCATCCTGACTGGGGCTATCAGAGCATATACAATAGTATTACCAGTTGTTATTCTAACCAAAACTGGTTTGAAAGGTTAAGAAGAAGCTTTACTGTGACACTGCTCTCCTCCAAGGGAGGCTCCGAGTTGTAATAATCTCAATAGTAGTAAGATAAAAGTGAAGTGTTTTACTCATCATCGGTTCACTGCAGGACAAGGAGCAGGCCCTCAAAGCCCTGGCTGCAGCAGCAAGTGGCACCGGCAGGGAGTTCATTTCGGAAGATGAAAAAGAGGCCTTGCGGGCTGCTGGTAGAGCAGCAAAGACTGCTGCGCAGTCACAGCTGGCCTCTCAGCTGCAGGAAAGTGATGCACTGGTGCAACAGATGGATGAGGAGAGCAGGGTGCAATGGTTCCAGGTGGGCTACAAAGCTTTTGTATCGAATCAAAATGGAATGGTTGCACACAAAACCTGGTTAAAAGCCACAGCTACAACAAACACATTCATTACTATAATTGATCAGTTGAATAAGCCACTGTTCCCAGCTTAGTTGTATGAGCTGCAGCTGCAGTTTTAAACCAGGTGTTTTGTGCAGGACCTCCGTTTATGGGTTGATTGTGGTGCAATTTTGTCACATTTGGGGGTGGATAAGACCATCACACATATAGACAGTGATCATATAACCACTGCACATGTGGCACGCCTCACCAATCTATACGCCTCCCCAGCCAATAGCAGTGCTCGGCACAACTGGGAAATTATTAGATTGGGATGCGTGCCACATGTGCAGTTGCTTACATGATTGTTGTTTCTATGCAAGTTGCCAGGGCACCCAGTGGGACCGGAGCAGGGTGTTCAATTTGGCACAAGTGTCATTGAAGACCACTTATGTGTCATGTGCGACAGTGCCAAGAATTGGAGACTTTTTTGTGAATAATTCAAATGTTGTTCAGTTGTTACGCATGGTGGGCAACATTGCTGCAGGAACATGCCTGCCCAACTGCAGCGGATGCTGTGGAAGAATCATTTGATGATGAGTGGTCGGCCTTATCGCCAGACATTTTAGCCATGGTACAGGAGATTCAAGCCAGGAATGATTGACAGCCGCAGCTGCTGATGGTGGTCAATTGCACGACACGGCATGTGATGCAGCGGCAGCATGGTTTGCTGGATCCCACATGCAGCAGCAGCAGCGACAGTGGCGGTGGCGGCGGCGACGGCAGCAGGGTCCGTTCACACTGATAATGCCAGTAGCTTGGCTGATAATTCTGGGAGTATTAGAAACAGGCTGCGGAATACTGGATAAATGGAACAAGTTACACGGAATAGAACACTGCACAAGAAGGCACTCAAGGGTGCTGCTGCTGTTTGACCTGTTGCTGACCACCGAGACACTGCAAGAAGGCTTACTTTGCCCACTGAGGGCTCCTCCTTATATAGCCAAAAGTGGCAGAATTTCAATAGACATAGGTGGTCGCCCATTGGAGGTCGCCAGCCTACGATCAGGGTGGTCATCATTCAGCATGGAGTTTGAGTCTCAACATGCAGACCATGATTACGCCCATAAACACACACATTGGATTATAGATTTTCTGCTTTTATATTTCGTAGGCATTGCAAGCTGAATTGAGCACATTCGTCAGTGACAAATCTGGCGACACCTGACGACACAATTCAGTACTACTAGGCTCTGAAGCTGATCGTCACGAGTACTATAAACATCAACTACTACTCTTCTATTCACTGTACGGTGTGTCGTCACCTTTGGAAACAATTGCTGATTAGACTGCAAACTATTACTGCAGACGACTTTGCGTGAGCTGACTAAACAATTGCATGTTCGTCAGTCAACGGGCAGTACGTCAATACATGCGTTGTCAACAGGGAGAGAGATCTGGATCATTTGGTTGATGATACAGGTGCTGTGGCCTGCACCTGGGCCTGCAAATCTTTGCTGTGGCACACCTGCTAGTACTTGGTGCAGATAGATCATTCTTCAGTCCTATGGCAACTTGTAGGCTGGGACCAATACATCACCGGCATCACTGTATGTTTTTGCGCTGATCGTTCTGGTGTCAGCATCTTGCGTGGCATATTTGAAGTGCATCTCAAGGGCTGCCATCTGTCTGGAAGACTGCGCAGTAACGCCACATGCCAGTGGTTCGCTCCAACTAGGGTTTTTGTGTTGGCAGTATCATAGGCTGCGTACAATATGATGAGTGATGGGTGGCCAAAGCTCTGTAACTTACGAATCCTGCAGTTGTGCTTGGGTTTGCGCGTGCTGCTGACAAACGGTTCCTGCCAGCGGCCCGTGCTTGAGGGCGCCAGCGAAAGGGGGGCTGTTGGCTACCATTAAGCCTGCAGCGTCTGCAGGAATAGAGTGTGCCAGGTTTGCTGTGCCTGCAACTTAGTTGTCGTAAAAGCGAACGTCACGTGCCGGCCAGCTCCCACATGGGAGCCTGATGTGCTGATGTGGCGCTAGCACCCGAACGGTCACTTTGTCTGCGAGCTGCAGCTCCTCAAGTCTGCCGCTAGCAGCTCACATACGGATTTTCAGTGCATATCTAGACAATCTTATGGCTCACATCCACCAAACCCTCAGCCCCGCAACTGCATATCGAAGTGAACCGCTCATTTGGCATTCAATCTACAGCCCAGGATGCTGAAATCTAGTGACGTGCATAAACAGCTACATTTCGGTGGCAGTCGGCTGCCGGGGCCTACCATCAGGCTGCCTGCTTTGTGCTGCACGAAACCTGGCCGAATTGCAGCCAGTCCAGCACCTTATGCACCTCGGTACCAGGCTATCAGCAATACAAGGGATATAGAAAGGCATATGTTGGACCTAGAGAGGTTGCTGCCAACCATGAGCCTTGGTCAGCTTGCGAATGCCTTCAGCAGCTGTGTGCATACATACCGGGCAGCCTCCCTAGCGCAAACAGCGATGTTACACACAGACGAGACAGTAACAACTATAGTAGACTACTATACCAACGAGCTGCCCGACCAGAGCTGGTTGTTGACTCTTCGAGCTGCAGTAGCTAGGCATGTGGCCAAGCACCCTGCTGCTGTAACAAAGGCACCCTCAGAAACTTTATCATCACCACCAGCAACGCAAAGCAGCCCGGAATCTTCATCCATGATGCCTTCATCGTTCCAGTTGCAGCACCAGCACCTTTCAGAGATTATCGCAGCTCTGGCTGCCTTGCCAATCATGGTGGTACAGCCACTGCCCATTGGTTTTGGTAAGTACTCATACAGAAAGTTAATTTTCATGAACACCAGCAGCCACCTCATTCCAGAGCTTTGACACGTTGTAAGCGTTTCAGGGCATAAGCATAAGTGGATCAGCACATATGTATAAGCCTGCAAGGCACTTGAGAAATCTACACTTGCAGGATGCTTGTTGCCTCTTCGAGCAGTGGCGCGCAGGCACTCTCCCTTTTTCTGCTAACTCAATTAGCCTTTCTGTACACTAGCTTGTGCAATCATCGGCTCTGCTGACCTTTGTAGGTACTCCAAGATGGTGCAGACCACTAGCAGCAGCTGATCCTGCAGCCTGGGAAAACTGGCTAGCAGATGCTGCAGCAGTCTACACAGCAGCTCTGCAGCAGGAACAGCAGCAGTTTCAACACTTAACGACCCCAACAACAGGCTCTATCGCAACAGCAGCATCAGCATTTGTGCAGCAGCATGGGGCTGTCATCCTCTCAAACAGTAGTGCTACCAGCAGTGGCTTAGGCTCTTTCATCGCTGCAGCAGCAAATGGAGGGACATGTGGCCCAGATGGTTGGTCAGCAGTACCACAGAGGAGCACAGTAGTTGATCCTCAACACCAGCAGCAGCAACTGCTGGAGCATCTAGCCGATTTCATGATAGATTTGGCGTGCTGCATGCGGTGGAGCAATGTTAATGTGGACGATGACCGGCTGAGAACCAAGGACTTTCAAGAAAAGGTCTGTGTCTAGGGATTGTGTATTGCCGTTCAAGAAATCAACCCTGCGTCTGCGACTAAACTGATTTAGTCAATGACTTAAGGATAGTACCATTTAATGGCGCTATAAAGTATGAAGCCGGCGCCACTATATATGAAACCTGCTTTCATATCAACAAAACCCTCAGACCGCAACAAATGTTCTGATCTGCAAGGCAGCCAGCTTCAGTGTATGTATAGTGTATGCTGATGATGCGCTGACAATAAGCATCATCTATCCATGGTGATACCTTGTATGCTGCTTTTGTGCACTTTGGTAAGGCACATCATATGTGTGCCCTGCAAAGGTGGCTCAGCCTCCTTCACCCAATTATCACTCCAAATCTTATCCATTTCTCCCCTGCCTGCCATCTGCTGGGTGTACAGGTGCGGCAGTGCCTGCAGCATCAGTTACAGACCCACCCAGTGCAGGCGATGCAGGCCAAGCAGCAGCAACAGCAGCACCAACAGCAGCACACCTACATGAGCCTTAGACCCCCTACCCCAGAGCCATGGCAGCTGCCAGATGAGTTTGACAAAGATGATGAGGATGCCGACCTGCAAGAGGATCTTGGGCAGCAGGAGGAGCAAACCCAGGCATCAGACATAGCACTTGCCGGCAGTTACCTGCACCGGATAACCTACTCCATGCTGCTGCTACTGCTGCCACCTCCAAGGCCGGTTCTGACAGCTTTCTTTGAGGCAACAGCAGAGACATTGCCCAAGTTGTTCACTCTGAGAGATCTGCAGAGTCTGGTGCGTGGGTTGTTATTCTTGGGGGCGGTGCCTCCTGAACCCTGGTTGAGGGCTTTGGTGGGGGTTTTGAGAGGCAGGGCTCAGGAAATGGAGCCAAGAGACATTCAGGTGTTTGTTGAGGGTTTAAGGTTTTTTGGCACCAAGGCGAGGAAAGCGGGCTGGTTGAGGGATGCGACCGCACAGTTAGAAGAGTTCACCCTGTGCTGAGATTGTAGTGATGTCTCTTTGTCTTCTGACTCCTCGATAAAGTTGATGATATCATTGCTGGATTGCCAGCACATGTTGACATGTAGGGTCTTAGTAGGTCAGTGTAGTGCCTGTTTCTATAGCCCGATATGACATTCAGGAACAGCTCTTCTGTGCATTGATACAGGGCGGGCTGCATTCCACACCATTACAGTTTGATGTGCAGATGCTGAGGTTGCTGTATCTGCGACTTTCTTTTTTAGTGACAGCAGCGGTTGGTATGCGTACAGGGAGCTGGGGTGCCTCGCTATCTCAAATGTATAGTGCAAGTGTACAAGCTCACACCTGCTTAGGATTTGCCGAATATCAATGGGCCATGGCCCATGGACAATCAATACAAATACCAAATTGTTTTGGCATGTTTCTCTTTTCCAGTGTTGATCTGTGGAATACATATTGGTGATTATTGTATTTTTACTACTGTCTGAAATCACCTTACATATTGGTGTACATATTGTGCCATTATGACACACAATGTAGACCTGTGCCCTGTATCAACTGTATAGTTTGTCCCAATTAACATATTGAATGTTGAATTGTCAAGATGTTATTTGGTGATGCCCCCTTCTTGTACCATTTGCTGGAGTGAACCAAGTCCGGTCATTTATTCTGAAATAAATTGAGCCATGCAGCAGGGTTGGAATGCCAATGGTAATCATTGTGTGTTTACTACAGTCGGGCTCAGACTGTCACAGTAGTATGGGCCGCCCATATCATGAGTACACCTGACTATTGATGCAGGCCTGATAGATGATCTTCTGACCACATGGTGATATTTATAATCAGAACTTTGCAGCCATAGTCAGTAGTACATCACCCAAGGGCCTTGCGGCCGGAAAGAGTAACTTTCCTTCCTTCCTTCCTTGCAGCCATGGCATTTACTGCCATTGGCCCCACGCCTCAGATCTTCTCAGTATTTTCAATCCACTTTCCGAAAATAAATCCACATGCATGTGATAGTCGAGGCATCGCACTGCGCCAGTCTGGTGATGCCGAGCAGTGGGACTGGAAGAGTGGTGGTGACTCACCCTTCTTGATGGCATCAGCGCATTGGCCACCCCTCTTGAGAATCCCAATGTATAATATACCTCTCGTGACGAGAGGCGTTCCAACAGCCACAGCAAACCTGCATTCAATGCAGTGCCGAACAAGGTGACTGTCGACGAGATTGCAATTGTGTATATATTTTCACTTCTGTCTGGAAACAACCTAGATTTTTCTCATTGCATTTGAGCAACCAGTAGAAATGATAGACAACACGGAATACCAAGCACCCATGGTGGCCACCAGTCTGTGCAATGGGCTGTCAATCATCATGACCAAAGCAGGCCACCATGAATTAATGTTAGGTCAAGCCGCTTGAGGCAGCCTTGATCCCTGGGACATATCTCCAAATATACCTTACCATACCATACCATACCATACCATACCATACCATACCATACCATACCATACCATACCATGCCTTACAACCTGGCCCAAGAGGAGCACCCCGGAGGAGCCAACAGAGTCGCTGATGGGGATATAGATCAACACTGTAATCCTGAACACTATTATACCAAATTCTGACACTGTATAACTTTGCTCGAAACGTACTGCAATGCCAGCAGCCCCAGATGTCAAGAAGACTCATCATTGAAAGGCCTATGATAGTGCCATACTATAGTATCTCATGACTGAAAATGTGCACACCACGAAACGAACCTGGTTCTGCTGCCCAGGCAGCTTCCGTTTGTGATGTCTGGCATCGTTGACAGGATTGCCCCTTGAGCCACACTCAGAGAGGGACAGCAGAGATTTGATTGCCAACATCATATACATGTGGTGCATTGTATAGGATGAGAAGCACTTCGTTAATTGCAGAAGTCACTTGCAATATTGGATGCATCATTTCACAGTCTGGCGAGATCATCACTCAGCTGTGCCTCACACACAACTCAATGACCACACTGCACAGCATGCTGAATTGCAGACCACGGTAGCAATGCACAAACAATGACAAAGTGTGAGATGTTGCGCTCCACGTTGCACTGCACAAAGGCTGAGGTGGCTTGAGCCAAGAAATGGTGGGGCAGTACATACTGCTGAGATACCCTGTACCTCACCAGCCCCTATGGGTCTTTATTGGGGGAAGGGCACAGGCATGCCACCGCACAAGACACAAGGCATGTCTACCACCATATCTGTGCCACTTCCTGGAAATATCAAGCTACCGCCAGTGAGGCTGATTGACAGCACAAAGTATGAAGCACCCATCGATCTGCCGGATGGGCTGTTGATTATGATGAACAAAACAAGCAAGCAACAATGTATCGAAAAAGTAAGGCAACTTCAGTAAGATCAGTAAGAATAAAACAGCAACACAAGCAGCCCAAGCTGTAACAACCAGTAGTGCCGTGCTCTCATTAGCAAAATGTGCACACCACAGAACCAGTGGGGCTTGATTTATGAAGGTGGAGGTCATAGTCAAATCTGCAGGTGCTTGTCATCAGCAACAGCTATATCAAGAAGCAAACCAACCTTGAATAATGTCACCGCCCAGAAGCATGCAGCAATCGTTAGGAACTTAAAATCAGAACAATATCTGTGTCCTTGTGGACAACAGCAGAAGGTAAAAGTGTTATTGGCATATATGACACACAAGCGATCGTGGGAAATGCTAGTCAAATCAGTTGACAAAGAGTATACTGTCACAACAGTGAAAGCGGCCGACAACACAATTGGGTGTGTCATTATCATCAGATTATGAAGCCTTCAAATCTTGGCAATTCATAGAATTGTGAACCAAATCAATTCTGCAACTACTGTTGTTGAAGTGCGCCACTTCATCAGCAGTAACACATCAGCTGAGGACCAACCTCACACAATCTATACACCGCCACTTTGTGCCGCATGGGTTCGGAAACTGTGCTGTGGCAGCAGTCCAAAGTTACGATCAAAGCATGAGTCATGCTGCAAGCACAGCACCACCCACGGTGTGCAACTATGCAACACTTGAGCACATCATACAATGCTGCTGCCAATTGCCACTGGCTGAGCAGTAGTATCAACCCCATGTGGCACTGCCGCCACAGAGCCTGCAGCACCTCCTGCGGCAGCAGAATCTTCCTCGCCTGACAGCACTATGAAATCCCTTCTGGCGCTGCAGCAGTATTTAACCCCCTGAAAGTAGCACAAGACCTCCTGATGGCTATGGCCATGCCAAGCCGATAGTACGCCCTTACGCCCACAATCAGGCCCCCAAGCACATGAATCATGCTTCAGAGCTGCAAGATTATTTGGACCAACCCCCTCCGCCGTTGTCGTTGGCTGCGAGAACCATTGCTTACATTCTGCTGCGGCCCTGTAAGGTGCTCAGCTCTTTGAAGTAGACCCACTGCATGCCTAGCAGCATCAGTTGGGAACCCGCACAGCTTGTTGCACAACCCAGTCAGTGCCTGTGAGGCCAGCAGGTGTCTCAATTGGTGTTGGTGGAGAGTCTGATTGGGGGATGCCAATGCACTCGTCAGAGCCTGCTGGGTACTGTTGAGGGTCCACCACCACAGCCACACCCTGCTCCAGACTCACACTGATGGGCTGGCTCAAACAAGCTCTGTTTTGATCATCAATGTACCTGCATGATAGTGGTATGCTCATTGGCCATGCTACCCATTGCATTGCAAATAGCCAATGCCTGGCAGTTTGGTGTCATTTCAGAGTGCACCAGTGTAGCAAGGTCAGTTGCAATGCAACAGCTGTCCACACATTCAAGACAGACATACCCATCCAGCACTTTGGCAAGTAGCCATGCCAGATTAGTCAGTGCTGGTAGCTGAGGGCACATGCACTTGATGCAAACTTTGCTGGTTGCTCAGGACAATGTAATGCGCGAAGAACATTCGCTTTGGTCAGAACAGTGGCGTTGTTGAGCAGCTAGCAGGTTATACCAGGCATCTGTTTTGTGGGCTCCAATTATGACTTTTTTGTGGGCAATCATTCATCAGCAGTACCCTAGTGAATGTGCCTACTGCTGGCTGCATCCATATCATAGCCCACCCCTGGCACACACTGTTTACTAATAGCAGTCATACTAGAGATCAGCTGGACGGCCAACTTGGCAGGCACAAGCATTGCAACCAGGTGGCGGCCCAACACATCTCAGCGCATCTGCCATTGCTTATGAAACTGTTTTGTACCTCTATCCCTCTTCCACTGGTGAGAAAAGGTTAGTCAGTGAAGCCTCTCACTCAACAGTGCTTTGGCAGCATCAGCACACCATTACTCACCACTCAGAAATGCCTCCATCCTGCAGATTAAGGTCCTGAGCAGTGGCCACAAGCCCTGTAACCAGGCAACACAACGGCATAGACGGCAACAGTCACCTCACCAGACCTTATCAGGTTCATAAAGGATGCACTGGGTGCAACTTTATGATCATAGTAACAAAGAGCATGGACCTAGCAGTGGCCTGCATGATCTGCCTAACTGCTGCTGGTGATAAGCGACAACTGTTCTGGCCACAGGCGGAAAGCACATCGGTTAAGAATGTAGGCTGTGGAGACGAATTCACTGCAAACAGAAACCCTGTTCAACAGCAAGTTTCAACAAGCACAGCCATAGAGAATGTAGGCTGTGGCAAGAAATTTATTGCAAACAAAATCACTGTTCGACAGCAAGCTACTGGCCGGAGGGCACCACTCACAACTCATGGAGAACATATGAACTGCAGGAGGTACCCCATTTTGATCGGTGTTGTAATCCTTGCAGTTGGTGTCGCCAGTCTTGCAGTCAAATTCGTTTGCTTGCCCCTGTTGAGGCCAGCAAGTGCCGTAAGCCTGACACTCGCAACCACTGAAGACTCCTGCTGATGAAGCTTGCGGGTATGGCCAGTAGGGGCACCGGTGTGAACTGCAGCTACTGCTTGCCCAAACGTAAGGATACGTGTACTTGCAAGGTCCCTTTTGAAGCACTTGAACTAATCCTCCCTCAAAGCACGCATAGGCCTCTGCAAACAACAAGCAGGCACTGATAAACAAATGAGCCATAATGCGCTTGCAGACATCACTGGTGTCTAGGCATACTCCTTTAACTTCCCAACCATTCCTGCAGTACTGTCTGGGCATACACATATGCATAAGGATCATATAAGATACAGTCACACAGCAACAAAACCACTAGCTTGATCAGTTGCGAGTTGCAGTTGACACGGTCACCATGAGGCCCGCCTAGCTGCATTGCACAGGTGACAGGTGCATAGGGATGAACTGCCCATCAGAATCCACCTGCCACGGTTGGGCAAGTACCTCTAGTGGTGCATGCATGCCAGACTGTGAGTGAAGATGTGTAAGAAGGCAGAAACAAACAGGGAAGCAACACTGTCTGCAAGCAGTGAAGATATGATGTGGATACAGCAAAGCTCCTAGCAGCAGCTCACGAACAGCACTGCCGGACTTGATCGTGGTCAGGTTGGCCTTGACTTTGACACAACCTCCTGGGGGTATGGGCGTCTTGACACTGGCCTGTGTTGATTGGCCATTTGTGAAGCTGGTGGATTGCCCTGTGCTCCAAGTGAAACCTGTGTGCAGCAGAATATGCACGCCATGAAAGATAACACCATCTATTGCAGAAGTTTCCTGACAGGCAACCAGATGGTCTCAGACCCCATCCTGGGGTAGTACTAGAAAAAGAAACTATAGTACCTGGTTGAGTGCTGCCTGGAAGCGTCTGGAGCACAGGTGGCCTGCTAGCAAGGGACCTTATATCTCTGAGAGGGTATCGACACGTAATTACTTCCACCGTCTAAAATGGTACTCCCCCACAAACAAGATGGTATAGGTGTGCAGCCCAAAGGGCATGAATAAAGTGATTTGTTGCCCATTCATACACCTCCAGTAAGCTCTCTCGGTGTATTGCACATATATCCAATTACCAGCTCACTGACTTGGTTGCACACACTCGGAAGGTACTGCTACCTTCACTGAGGCTGTACTAGCAGAATGGGGGCAGATCAAAGCAAAGTACTATGGGTGCATATATGGGGCTGTTTAGCTGACTTGAATCAGCGGTTGTGCTGCCGTGTCTGATCTACAGGGTCACCAATGCCCTAACTTGTTACAACAGTCATCGGCATGTTTTCATCTTCAAGAAGACACACATAAGTGACATGCTGGCGAAACACCCAGGCTGGGATTATTGTCTAGTGTATTTGCAGTAATCAGTCTGTGTTTTGATACTATATCTGAACCTTTCTGCCTAGGAGAAGATATCACGCTTTTACTGGTATTGATAGATATGACCAATTAGGTGTTGCCATTGGAACTAACCTCTGGCCAGTGCACAAAGTCAATTAGCAACCTTGAAGAGTGTGCTAGGTAGCTTTTGAGTTCAGCATACCGGTGATGTAGACATATTATGCCAAAATAATGCAGCTCTTCTTTTCCGTGCTCTTGAACAACAGCCGTGGTTCACAATGAACCAATTGTGCACAGGTCTTGATGCTTACAGTTTGCAAACTGTAAGGCCAGATTATGCTTGCAATAGCAGCCACGGTGACGCCAGTGCTTGCAGGTTGTACAGCTGGGCTCGATGCACTACCTGCAATGCATCGGCTGCGTTCAAGACAAGATTAAAATCAAGTGGCAGTACTGCTTTGCATCACAATGATGATCCTCTACCAGGTGCGCACCTAGGCTGGTGGTAAAGGAGATATCGTTTGAGCCTTGTTCAAAGATTAAGTTGGATTTCACTTGCAAGCCAACTGAAGCTGCGATGGTGAGACTGTAGGATGATGTAGTAGTCTCAGTTGTTCCTTTTGAATTCAGGTCTGTCACTGATGCCTCACACATTGATGAGCTCGGGTGGTCAGGGGGCGCATGGCAGGCTAAAGTTTCGGTCTCTGTTGAAAGCTCATACTGAGAGAAGTCTGGGGTTGTCATGCCTGTGTTCAAGCAAGGCAGTCAACAGCACACAGACGGGGTCAGAAGCAAGACAGACTGGGTATGCTCAGAATGCAACATATGCCCTGCCATGCACCAAGGCGCGCAACAGTCATTGGTACGCTAGCATGCTGGCTGGTCTAGTTGCACCCCAGCCACGATAAAGCAGGCACCCAGATGGTGAAAGGTTGCAATGTTGTTTTACACGATTCTGGGGATGATACCCCAATCATGACAAGCCCTCCTCTTGCTACAAGGGTTTGTTGTTGGTAACAAGACTATTCACATGTTGATGGCACTCACGTCCGGGACAGCACTGGCAATGACTCAACCCCTGCAGGCCCAGGGTGTTTGAAGCACTCTCAGAGTCCACAAGTATTCAAGGCTAGACACCATGGTAGACTAGGCTGGCCAGCCTCTCTAGAGTTCAACTCACCTAGAGCCACTCTCACTGGTCCTATACTGCCATCTGCCCAGTAGTAGGTTGCATTGTTCACCCGTTGATCATTGGTGATATAAGCATGAGATCTGTCGAAGTCAATGCCATCGCATGCTGCCCCTGTCTCATAATAGCACTGCAGACATTGGAAACATAACGTTATGTTCGTGTCGTTAACGAGTGATGTCACCAGTGAAGAGTGTGTTGCACAGTGGCACTCCCAATACTTTGGCAAAGACGCCCTGCACAGCCAGCCAACAACACTCGACAATTCAAACGAGCAGGAATGCTGAGGAGACCCTATTCATCGTCATGTGTCAGAGGGTGCCAAGGCCTGTTGAGTCCTACAGCCTGTCAGTGATCGACACTGCAGCCGCTGAGAGTCTCATAGCTTTAAGTTGTGGCAAACTGGCACCATGATACTGCTTGTCATTGATGACATGATCACAGATGTGGACATCAACAGCAGCATCAAGACAGTCTTTAATCTTTCAAAGTTACTGGCCAGGGCTGTGGGCACTGCATGTCACGCAGTGCTCATGCTTTGATGTACCCTACAGCTAGCAACTGTGCGTCAGGTAACATGCCAAACTCCCATACAGTGCGACCCTTGCTGGACCTACTAGAGCAGTGACCAGCCGAGTAACCTTGGTATCCAGCGTTTCAGGTTGTGCACCTTGTGGCCAGGGCTTATTCAGGGGCTTGGTGGCATTGAATTCGCACTGCTTGCCAGTCAGCAGCACCTTATAGAAGGTACCTGGAGTTGTCTCTACTGCATCAGGAAACTGCAAAAAAAACCAGGAATGTATGTGTTTCCACAACCTGAGCAACCGATCAGTTGTCATCTGGTAAATTTTTGGCCTGCATAACATGCAACTGAATTGGTGCAGCACCTACACCAATGCAGTTTTATTGCCAGTGCTGCAGCAGCTTCCAAGGGCGAGTGCAAAGTGCCATCAGACCTCCACCGCAATCATCCCAAGTTGGATCCAAGACTCCCAGCCGGAGCACATGTTGACACATGCACTAGATCCTACTGATCACTGTACTGGACTGAGCGGCAAAACACAGACAGCTCACACAGTCTGCATGTCTCTCTGTTATCACTGGCTCAAAGCCTTTTGCGACTGCCACTTCCCAGTGTGCGACCCACCTGGGCTGTTGAGTTGGCACCACCATCTGTTCCATTAGGCTGCAAGGGTAGGGACTCCAAAACGCAATGCTTGCGGAGCGCCTCTTTCGTTTTTCTTGATGCCGCCCTGATTGCCTTAGCCTGTCGACGCTTTGCACCATAACAACTGGGATCTGGCACCTCCTTCACAGTTGCCTGTTTGTTGGGACCCTTTCCCTTGTAGGTTACAAAAGCCAGCTTTGGGCATGACTGCTTGTTGTTTGTTGGAGTCTGCAGTAACTTTCTGTCGCTGCTGTAGTAATGTATATCCTCGTCCTCAGACACTGGCATCACTGCCCCTGTTGAACCCAAAAGATACTTGGTCTCACCGCCTGACAGTACCACGGTTGTCAGAGAGGGCATTCTTGGGCCATCAGCACTGTCCTGACTGTGAGCCAGTAGGTGCCTTCCAGAGTCCTGAGAGTTTGTTGCTTGGGTGGAGATGTTGATGGGGTTGCCGCTCAGGCAGGCTGCGCTGGTGTTCAGGTAGGTGTGCTGATCTGCTGTCGCATTGGCTCCCTGCACGACACAAGAGGACAACACCAGCGTATGGCAAGTCATGTGTTGTAAAGCTGCTAACACCGTTGTCAATGACTTGACCTATATACCTTATGTGACATCAAGCTAACCCTGTTACTGCATAGCTGCCAGCTGGCAGCCTAAAACCAAATTGTCAGGTACAGGCATCAATATGCGCATGGCAGCTCAGTTCAGGTGGGTGTTGCTGCCTACCTGGAAGCAATCAATTCTGAAAGTATTGCTGAACACCACATAATGCTTGCCGGTTGAAGCGTTATAAACGCTTTCAAAGCCTTCTGCTTGTGGCAAAGAAGATGGGTAATTTGGGCAGCCTGTAATGACTTTGGAGTTGTTGACAATAGCTGCAAGCGCAACAGAATAGATTGCATCCTTTGGTCAAAGCACACGGCAACCTTCCCTCAGCTGCAGCACAAAGATCTTGAGCTACTTTGGGTGGCACTAGGGCCTGACTGGTAAACAATATTATAATCCTGCAACCATTGCAGGCAGTGCAAGCCGGCAACTGGCTGCAGCCAGTGCTCTTCAATTGGAGTAGCTGACAGAAGAACTGTGGATGCTGTATCACACATTTATGTTCCAGTAGGGCATAAGCGGTGCACTGCATATGGCATCACTGCTGTGTGACATCTGTGGTCCCAGCGGAGTGCCTGGACAAATCAAACAGCCCTCACGACGCAACCATGCCATGGACCTAAACTAGTGGAATTTCTGGGACTCACTAGCTATGTCTTGAACACGCAGATTTGTGTATGCATTATCTGAGCCCCAGTATCTGCAAGCAAGGAAATTGAAGGCACACATCACCCACACACTGTGCATGTGCCAAAACGGTTATGCTGGCCAGACCATGGGCACTTAAGCTGGTAGAGGCATGTGGCACAATTGGTTGTGCATTCTGTTGTTGGCAACCAAGGGAAATACACCGTGATAGCTGATGCATATGGTGGCATGTCAGCACAATCACCTCCTTGAGAAGACAATTGAGATGCTCAGCATGATCAGATCCATCCATTCTCTGATAAGGCTGCACGGCACACAAAACTTCTGTGTGCTGGCAAGACACCAGCCAACAACTTACACGGGTTTACTTGTCAGGAACCCTACATAGCCTTCAAATACCGCTTGCAGCTGCGCAGCATTTGTGGCACAAGCAAGCGCAAACAGGCAGCGTTATGTTGTTGTCACAACCATAATGTCAACACACGGCAGGTGCATACTCTTTGATGCAGAGACACAGCCCCACAGCGTGAATGGCATGCACAGGTGAATCTGGGCCATGGACATAATCTTTCAGGGTGCATCTGATCAGATCAAGTCATGACCAATAATAGGAATGCAGCACTGCAACATGCTGCAGGTGCCAAAAGTCTATGTCATGAACATTGGCAATGTCATGCGCACCCCGTGCATCATGCATGCCAGTGGCATACTGGACACCCCCCTACCTGTATTGTGGCAGAAACTGTGAGACTGTCGATGTTGGTCACAAGAACAGTGCATTTGCCGCTGTTGGGATCTGTGGTAAGAGATTGACCACTGGTCTGTGTCTTTGAGTCTGTTGTAACCTGCACAGTGTCATCCTTCCCGCTCATAGTGTAAGTTGCACTGAAAGATGTAGTCAAACTGACCCCATTTCCTGCAAAACAATAAGCCAAAGCTCGCAGTCCAGGACCACCATTGCCCCTCCAAACCTGCCTCTGACCAGATTAATCATGCCAATTGTATGGCGCACTGCACTTTTAGGATCAAAATAAATGCTGCACATTTTTATGGGTATGAAGCCTGTTGGGAAGCTTGATTGATGCGGTGCACCTCCAGAGGCCGATAGTCTCAATGTACACATGTGCTGGCAGTACACATCGCAGTGCATTACTGTTTCCTATCAAAAGTACGCAGGTGATTGCAGACCTAGACTACTTACCAAGGAAGCCAACCCCAAAGGACCCTTTGTATTGGACGCCATCACTAGATGTCCATTGCTTGCTTTTCATTGATGAGCTGCCTGTGGACGCCACAGACCCCCCTTGCAGGCCGCAGGAGTATGGAAAAGGTTTCCACGGGCAGAGCAGAGTGGATGTCCGCCCAGGTGTGACAATGGCGCTGGAGTTGTCTGGTACTGGTGCAGACAGTTGGATGGAGTACCCGTCCTTCAGTGGCATGTAGTTACGGAAGTTCCTACATGACACCCAGCACAGCACACCATGTGTTGCACCGCTCAACGCAACAGATTCTGCAGGCTCTTGCAGAACATGCAGCAATCCCCAAATTATCATATGCCATGTCAACCAGAACGCCTGCGGCACTGCTTTGAAAGGAGCACTGTTGCTGTCAACAAGTGACACTCATATCAATTGACATGGGCTAATAACAGGTTGCGCCTAGGGCCATTGACAGTGGCAAGAATGGACATAGTATGCTTTGCCCCTGCGAATCACTTCAGACCACTCAACCAGTGGAAGCTGGGTGAGTGTGCCTTTCAACCACTGAAGTGACTACACCGGCGCCCTTGCAGTCAGGCATGTGGTTGATCCTGCCTACTGTACAAGGCTCTGACTGCATTTGGGCCGCATCTGTCCAGAACAACTTTCTTGCATGGATTACACATGCTCAATATCATGCCAGTTCTGAGTTGATATTGTCATGCTGGTTGGGACTGCTGGTGATGTCCCACGACAAGCTTGCTTGGCAAGAGCCATAAGTGGCATAGCATCTGAACATTCAATAGCTACTGTCACTGTACATAAGCTTTTGGGGTGTGGTCTGTGCTCACAGGGGATCCCAAGCATTCAGTGAATACTTACTTATGGTACCAGTCACTGGAGCCCTCGGCATCAATAGTGGGAACAATAGATCCACCTGTTGTCAGCGAACCAACATCATGTCACCAGCAACGGTTGCTTTGTGGTCAATAACTCGTCAACAAACAGCAATCTCACTACAAGCAGAGCAGCTAGTAAGGCATATACCTGCTGCTGGCTTGACAGTTAGCTAGCTGAGCAGTTGCACTGTTCCGGGAACAAGGATGTCTGATGAGTAGCTGGGGTATTTAAATGCCTAATGGCTAACGCAAAAATGACAAGGAGTTCTAAATAGGAGGCCCTCCAAAACGTTGAGGATAATTCTCATTCAATAAGTCCAGTGGACTTGGTGTAAATGCCGAGTCTATTATACTATATCATTATATAATGATGGAGGTGGTCAGACACAAGGGATAAGCACACTGGAGGTAAAACAGCCATGCAAGCTGCATGCTGCCGCACATACTGATTAGCGGAATTTGAATGCCATGCAGTGCAGTGCAGTACCATGCAGTGCAGGTCATGCATTCTGCACACCCGCCAAACAGGTGTGTCTCAGACGCATCCGATGCTGCTATGTTGGCCATGGCCACCGAGCGGCATGGTCACCCGGGCCGGGCAGCATAGCCCCTACGGCTGTTGCCAGTATTGCAGTGGTGACAACAGTCGTGCTCCTGCCTGTTACACATTCTTCTTGACTCACCGGGAACTTCGCAGTTCGTCTGCTCCCAGGCATATGCCGTCAATAGGTTCAGCACAGCCTGCTCAGGGAGACCACAGGCGACAGCAGCTGGAGCAGTGAGGCAGTTTCTAGAATTGGTGACAATGGATTTCAGATAAGTGCAACTGTTCTCACGGTTCATAATACGCCACGCAAGATACTTTTATAATGGGCGCAACATGGGACGACGCTCAGCAGTCTTTGCGCACCGTCCAAGCATCTGAAGGATCATTCACGGGAACGTCAGCGCTGCAGGACCCGATTAGCAGCGTAGCACACAGGACCAACCCTAAGATTCTGATTCCCATGGCTGATTGAGAAGCTACAGTCTACAGGCTGCACTGATTCTAGCAGCAGCTTTCTGACTGTAGTGAAGGAGTGTGTGCGCTGAGGACAATGCAAGGACTGGACAATCTGGTAGGCTGGACACGCTCGATATGTGAAGCAGAATTTCGAAGCACACAACAGGATGCAAAGCTGTAGCAGATGACTCAGGCCAGTGTAATGTGCACAGGGAAAGTACTGATGGAGGACAAGGTGATGCCAGTCATAACTTCAAAGATCCTTTGGTCCCGTGAGCCGTTAGCTGCAGCTGGGTTACCACAGAACCCACGCAAGCAATGAACTCTTTGCAAAACGCTATACCTTGATCAGGTATTAGCAATCAACATGTACGATAAGGGAGAAACCAAGTAAGTGGAGTAAGCTTGGTCGAGGACGCCCCTTGTGTCAGCAGGAGAGCGCGTTGGCCAACGTGGGGAGTGGACAATAGCATCAATACGATATCAGATACTTTAGAGTGCTGTGCAGCTGCTCTACAACTATTGGTGAGTATACGGAATATACTCCCGAGGAGATAGATATCTCACACTGCAGTGTGAACCCGGGGAGTACTGCGAAGAACTTTGAGACTTTGACTCTACGCATGAAGCTGGCGACATCGCCCGACAGTGCTTACATACAAGCTATATAGAGCATGTGCCAATGCTTTCAGCAGCTCACAGTATTTGCGAATACTCCTCTAGATAGTGCTGCCCCTAGCTAGGTGTATAGACCTTACGGAGTATTTTCAATTTATCGGAAAAAATATCTAAGTGCATTTTGAGGCGACAGAAATGCATCGGGTGGCCAAGAACAGGATTTTGTCGGTCATCGATGACCCGACACAGATATCTGTGTCCCGACCGTATGTATTACCATCGCATGACAATTGTGGAGTGGGCCGCTTTGCGCCGGGCGATTGTACCGATGCTATATCACTTGTTGTACCACTTGGTGACCATGTAATCATCCCAGCCTGGCTACTGGCCAGTACTAGTATGGCCAGAGGCCAGGCTGTACAGGCCCAGGTACCTGTTACTCAACCCATCAACCAGTTCCAATGAAATGGCGCAGGCCACAAACCGGTACCAGTACAGACTGTAAACCACATGGAACGAACCAGCCACCAGTGAATACTGATGCATTGCAAACAATGACTGGGGCACAGGTGCCAAAGCACATCAAGGATCCACGAAGGGTCCGGACCCCGGGCCGGTGTAAGCACACGAGCTGTTGCCAATTGGCAACATTGCTTATGACTAGTACTGGCCGCAGGGTATCCAGATGAAGTGATCTGATTGAATCAAGATGAAGTTCAGGAGACTGACCGGCGGGTAGCCTCGAGGAGGCTGGCTGATTTGCTGGTAGGCAATTGATGAAAAACGCTGCCAGTATCCGTTGTGCTGTAGCTGGCGGTTGTGGGCTCACCTGTGCATGCACACTGTCCGAGCCTTGCAAAGCGACACATCACACACCTGGCCAGAAGCTTGCAAACCAGCAATCATATAAAGTTGTGGGGGTCAATTGAACCCCACAACATTGGGGGGATAATTTACAGGGGCCTGTTTATTATCCTCCCAATACTGTGGGGTACCATTGACCCCCACAACCTTTGCAATGTATTATTGCTGGTTTGCAGAGGATGCATCAGAAAGTGCTAGTGGGCCCCACCAATGACACGAGATCTCAAGACAGCATGACCTAGCTGGATCCATGGTGTCAATGGCGGTAGGAGCAGACGCCAGATTGTGCTCCCCACCATGCATGCCTTCCCAGGATGTTACATACACTATTGCAGTTACATTGCTAGTAGGTCGGCGGTTGGGTCTGTATTGTCATCTGCTTTCTCTGCTTCTGCATTGGTGCTGCACCTGTGAGCATCAGGGGCACATTCAGCATAGACCTGCAGCACCATCCAGAACAGCACAAGCTGTTTACACACCTTCAGTGGATACGATTTTTGCTGATCAAGAGTCATTGGAGGCAGTAGGCTGTTAAGGAAGTTACATGCCTCTGGAATCAAGCAATATTTGCAGCCTAGGTGCGCGGCCCCACTGCTGTCGCAGGCCAGGCCCCACCATCAACGGCCAGCAAGCCTGGAGCCCATGTCATGTCTGCCATCAGTACATAGCACACTGCAACTGCTGCACCTGCTGCATTGCTAGAGTGCAAGCAGCACTGCAACATGCACAACAGTCTTCTCACAGAACATTGAAAAGTGCATGGCCACTTGTCACAAGTCATGAAACCAACTGGCGCTCAGTGTTCCATGTACCAATTGTACATATCCTGGAGATGGCATTGCCTATTGTGATCAAAGCCCCCAATTTGGGTTTGAATGCATTTGGCAATCAAACCCAAATGCAAGACCAAGGTCCAAGCAGCGCCCTCATACACCTGCTGCAACCTCTACCTGTCGCTGTTATAATACATAGAAACAGACTGCAATAAGTGTTGCTTCATGTCAAATTGACATTGCTCACCTTTCTGACGTCACTCCATCCCAGTTCTTTGAAGCAGGCACACCTCCAATTTGATCTGCCGTTCCTCATGCTCACAAACAACTTGCGCGGGTGCATTCCATTGTCACACCATACAACCCCTCCTGCAGACCAGCACACAACTCTAAATTTGCTTGCAACGTACAATTACCAGAGACGCGTTTTCCTGAAGGGTCAGCCACAATCAAGTCCTTGATGCCCCCCCCCCCCGGGCAACCTTGCAGGTTAGCTCTGAAAGTACTGGCTGGTGCGTACATCTAGCGCCCTACAAATACAAAGGACAGTACAGACTAGTATTACTGAGCAGTAGCAGTGTCTGCCTGCTGACGGCCGTGGCAAGACATCTGCCAACCTTGGCAGCTGATCCTACCTTCCTCCTGTGTCCATTTGCTGTTACATGATGGCCAATTCTGCTCCTCTTTCTCCCTAGCTGCTTTGATACCTTCACCAGCTTTCGCTCGGTGCTGGACAGAATCAAGCTCAGGCGTGGGCTTGCCGTGTTGATTGTAGAATCGGCCTATCAACTTGCCCTTGTAGATGTAATTCTGCAGGCAGGCAGGCAGGCAGGCAGGAAGAGAGTTTGTTGCACCAGACTCTTCACTGCCTCTGTCTTGTCGTTGTGGTCGAGTTCTTGTGAACAGGTCCATGTGCATATGAAGGGCATGAATTGCAAGTCAACTCAACACAACAGATTATGGCAAAGCATGAATGACAGCAGGGTGTGGCTGCTACTATGCTAGCCGATTCAGAACTGTTTTCACTTTGCAGCATGCATAATACCCACCCTATGATAGAAGTCCAACCAACCAACAAGTCCGAGGCAGGCTTCTGCATCTAGTGAACTCACATCATCAGTCACATCATCCACAAAGTCACCTGATGGTGCAGTAATAAGGTAGAGAACAGACACAATGACACTCAACATGATGATGTGTGTTGCTGCGACATCTGGATGACTGTTCGCTTGCCCAGACTTCAAGACCTCTCATACACTTGGCAAGGACAGTCGCTGTGTTAGTAATGACACCCACAATCTGGTGCAGGACGTGTTGTGTACATGTTATGCCACCAGATGGCACAATTGGATCAGGTGTTGGCACCTGGCACGTTACCTACATGTTACACCACTGGACAGCATGGCATAATCTGTGATCAAGCAACCTCGTTTATGACACTGCCCTTTGCTTAGTCCTGAAAGCCTGCAATGGCATGTATGCTAACAAGTAGCAAAAGGCATTTCCCACAAGCATGAGCTTGCTTATCAAGGAACCCTGGTACTAATCAACTCTCTTGCACATGCACTGCTGACAATGATGCGCTGCCCTCAAGGCATTACTGCTGAATCAGGCCACAGTGATGATCTAAGAAATGGCTCTGATAGGCTCTACAGCTCTGCTGTAAGAGGGACCTCCAAGCCATGCGGGTCACCTGTGATGAAGCTCTTGCTACCGTCAGTCCCAGCAAAACAGGCATATCCGCCTTCAGGGCCTGCAGGGAGCAACACCCGCAGATAGCACAATATCTATTTGATGTAAATCGACTACAATAATAGTAGAAACAACCCGTTCTGGCCAGACAGAGCTTGGAAATGAGCACAATATCAACAGGCACTGGACCGGCAGGGAGGACCTGCTGGTTGGTGAAGAGTCGTGAGGGTCAAGGATGCAGGACGAGCTGCCACAACACACTGGCCAACCCTCGCGTCAGTGGACAGCCCTTGTGGCGAGCATCAAAGTGCTTTTCAGTTGCAAACTGTTGTGTGATTCGTGCGTGCAGAGCTGCCTCTACTGCTTCTGGCATGTATCTCCATATCCCTTAGTCACCCTGGCTGTGCAATCTACTGCTGGGAGAACAAGGCTTAAATATTGACTTAACATCAGTGCCCACATCTCCAGCTGAGCACACGCATAGAGAGGGTTTCACAACTGCAGTTTGCACTGTTGCCGCTCACCATAAAATTGAGGTTTGCTGGTTACATCAAATACCTCCCCCAAGATTGATATGTAAATTTCCTGCAAGTGTCCAGGCTCCTTTCCGCCCGTGTACTTGCTGAGCTCGTCGTTAGTAAACAGCTTATGCGTTGTATGTTTTCGTATGTGCTGTGCTACTAAACTGCTGACGCCTGATAGCTGTTCTATTTGCTGCTTTATGCCTGGTAGAAAAGCCTCCTGCATGCAAAATCGGATGTTGTTGCAGCTGAGCAGGTTGAACCTGTTGTCATGGATGTATGATGACGTAAGCATGTGTGCTGTCACTAGACGCATAACGACAACGCAGTTGCTCAGATGACACGTGCGTGCAGGGCCCTCACAGGAACTTGCATGTGAGGCAGCATATATTGTATTGTCTACAATGTCGCAACCCATAGTGGGGCCGAATTTGGAAAACACTCAAATCAGTTGAGTCTAGTTACTTTCATCGCCATAACTCGTCCTCTGCACACACGCTTGGGTGTGAATGAGTTGGCCGTCAGGCAGTAGTGTATCTGTTGCACTGCGAGAATGTAATGCTTCGGTACTGTGCTGCAGTACATGTTCACAAAGCCCGTACATGCAGCCTCCCTGCGCTGCCCTGTGATCTGGCAGCTATGGTATTTACTATTCCTCTCATGAGCAATCACGCACCTGCAAGTTTTCAATGCTGCTGTGCAAGTAGTGCATGCCTGGAACCTCGACCAACTGCATATGATGCATGCCAGCTGCCATCCCAACTGCGACAAGGCCTGCGGCTAGTAGCGCTCGCGGAATAGACCACTGGCTTAGATTCAGGTGCTTGCGAGCTGCAGGTGGCCCTGCATCAAGTAGACACAGGGATGGCGGTTGTGACAGTTCTTGGGTTGGATGCAACAGCAGGTACAGCATTTGCTGCTGACACATACTGGACGGCTGTAAATCAGCCTCGGATGACATCGTTTAATTCGGATGCAAAATCTAGGGTTTCAGAGCCGCTCAGCCATAAAGATGGTCAAGGAGCCCAGCAAGCAGCAAATTGCTGACGTCGCGCCCGAGCCGGCAGAAGGTATGTTAACAGCCAACAACGTCATTACGTGTGGATCAATGACCGGCAGCTGGTGAGGGTCCCATGGCAAGAATCCCCCCCGGAATCAACTGGTGTCACTCCTTTCTCACTTGTCTCCTAGGGTTCCCCCTATGCGCGCAGAGCCATCGCCATCGCCATCGCTAACTTGTCCACAATACAGATGTGCAGCCCAGCAGATGCAGTGAGCTGCCAGCGTTGTGGGTGAGTGGCCTGCTGGGCGTGCACAGTGATTGTGAACTCATGTATGGTCCTTGTATCGCATAAGCTGGGGTGATCATGGCGTCTGTACACGTTGGTGATTTCTGCGCCAGCCAGAATGTCACGTATGCCCACAGAGTCTACGATCCTGGTAAGTGGGTAACTCAGTCGCTACTACACCAGGTCACGGCTAGCTGGGTTGATAATGGTGGCAGGCTGTCCAACTCCTACCCAGGCTTATACCAACAGTACTCGCTGTGTATGCCGTTGTACAAGCTCCAGGACTATGCAGCAGCCTTTGAGCTTCACCTTGCACTTCAGCAACCAGCATCTTGTGTGTGTGTGCTGTTGTGCTAGCACTGCTCGTCACAGGATAAGATCAGAGATGTTGCACACATTGCGTCCCGTCTCCAAGGGCCATCAACACTCTACTTATCAGGTCCAGTTTCATGCTTTACTGAATGTTCAGATGCCAACAACTGGTGCCCAGTACCTGGGGGCGGAGCAGATGCTCTCCTGTTCGGTGGACTTGCTGTTTTCATCAGCTGTGCCCTCTACAGCAAATTATCAGCGGTCTGGGTGCTGCTAGCTGGTAAGACCACAAAGGACGAGTGGAAGAAACAACAGTATGTTGTTGCAAAGTTGGATTCGAGTGGTGCTGCTGGTCAAAATGACGGCAAAGCAACAGCAGGTTGTCCAGCACGGAAGTGTTGAGCAGCAAGATAAGCCAAAAAAGACCAACAGCAACCTGCTGCAGCTGGTGTGCAGGTGTTTTGCTGTGGGGAAGCAGGACAGAAGCCAACTGCATGTGCAACAGTAGCAGCCTACTTTACGTGCACGAGCTGATGTGCGTTTGGTGCTTTGCAGGTGCCGTGTTCCAGCTCCTTTCAACGGCCTACAATCTCAACCACTTCAGCAATGCTCTCACCATCTGGTTGGGAATGCACCCAAGCACCATTTTCTTTCAGATATTCCTACCACCACTGCTGCTAGACAGCGCAGTTCGTTTGGATTTCTTCCTTTTTAGGAAGGCAAGTAGCCAACAACAGCATTGAGCATGATTCATGCGGCAAGGGATGTGTGTCTGTTTTATGCACAGAAAAGGGCTGTGCATGCTGTTGCATGCTCAATTGAAGGCGCAAACAACCAACAGCAACCTTATCCTTACTTTTCACAAAGGTGCATGGCTGCAAATGGTTGAGCACACAAAAAAACTAGTCATGTGATGTGAAAAACCTGAATGTCAGTGCATTGATACGCATGGTTGTCATGTTTAGACTATGCATACTGTACTTAAAGCTTATATCTGCGCATACATTGCATTGCTTGTTGGCTTGCAACAGCCATTTGTTAACCTCTGTATATATTCACGTCAAAAGTATCGTTTCTGCTGTTTACCCTTTGCTCCTTCAGGTGGCCATTCACTGTCTAATTTTTGCATTCGTCAATGTTGTTTTGAGCACACTGGCGTTCATACCGCTGATGCTGTACGTGCTAGACCTGTCCACTGCTGGGTGGAGGCCGGTTGATGCAGCACTGTTTGGAGCGATGCTGGGATCCACTGATGCAGTGGCTGTCTCAGCAATACTGAAAGCAGGTAGGGCACACCATTATCTAAAGGATTTATCGCCAAGAGATTATCAACTAGAAGCATAATACTGCATAAAAATGGTTATTATCATCACTTTGAATACTCAGATAATCTGCAAGTTGTTTTAGAGTTCCTATAACAAGGACATACAACCTCTAGAGCTGCTGGTGTTGGAAGCTAGACCTTGTCTCGACAATCGCTTTTCACAATCATGGCAACACGGAGGTCAATCCATGGATGCTGTGTTCTGGCCGCCTATTTCCAGCTGTGGACATGAACCGCTCACAACAATCCCACTGGCCACTCAATACAACCAGCCTGATTATCTCCATCATGTATGCAGTGCACAATGCCTCTATCTTAAAGATGATTCGACCAGCCACAGCAGCTGAAGCCGTTTTCTATGCCCTATCTATATGCAACCACTGCTGCCACTGTTGCAGGTGGTGCACCTGAGATGCTTTCAGTCTTATTGGAGGGGGAATCCCTTTTCAATGATGCAAGCTCCATTGTTCTCTTCGAGATATTCCTGCACATGAGCAGCACAACAGCTGATGCGGGGCACTCAGGCGGCAACCTGTCAGATCAGCTGTGGAGCACTGCTAGCCAAATCTGCTGGCTCTCACTTACTGGAGCAGCTGCAGGACTGGTGATGGGGTTGCTGACAAGGTACAGTAGCGATATAGGGCCGTTAGGACCCACGAAATGCGAAAATTCAACTCAAGGCGTCTGCTATGTGGTACCTATATGGCCTCACCAACAGCAGCGTCAGGATCAGCAGCATCAGCAGTAGCTATGTACTAGGTTGCCCCTAGGTGACCTTGTGTTGGCATCAAGCAGCGGGCTGCTGCAGATGTGATGATCCTGGTGGTACCTTTTCTTGCCCTGTATGCACGGCAGCCGTGGTGGTGGTGCCTTTGTCATCATAAGCACTGCCTTTATTTTGCTGAAGGGCCGTTTTTCCATACCACTGTGCTTTCATTCCTAAACACAACTGAGCTCAATAAACGACAGTGTTTTGTGGCTCCTGGCCATGTTGTGCCCGGCACTGAGTGTTAGGCAGTGTACTCTGCTACTCACGAAACCAGACTCCACTTGTTGAGTCTGGTTCCAGGAGTAGCAGAGTACACTGTCTAACACTCAGTGCCGGGCACAACACGGCCAGGAGCCACAGAAGACTGCCACAATCAGGGCAGGAGCTGACGTAATAGAATAAAGCTAAAATATGCTAAAATAATAACATTGTATTGGCGGCAACCAGTATGTGGAGACCAGAAGTCAGCTGATGTCTGCCCGTGTCAAGTGTGCACCCGCAGAGTGTCTAGTTATGTCATATCTTATAACGCCAGTTGCTTATCTTGTTGCTCATGTCATATCTGATACATAACCTGTAGTCAAGCACCTGACACAGCACTGTTGCAAAACTCATCGCATCAGCACCATGGATTGGGCAAGGGCAAGGGCAACTGCTTTGGCACGGCTTGCTGTTCTGTCTACTTTGCTCATGTTCGTGCCCCTTGTCTTTCTCGGCATCAAGTAACGACTTTCATGACACGACCTTCCTCTTGCAGGTTGTTTTTCAAGTTGCTTCACAAACGGCACGTCCCTCCCCCTGTGGAGGTCTCAGTTTCTCTCGCAGGCGCTTACACAGTTTACCTGATCACAGGTGAACAATGTTCCAGTCCTGCTCCATGCACAAATCAATCGGTCCCATGTTGTTTGACAAGTCAACTATTAACAATGTTGATATGCGCCCTGGGGTATTATGCTGTCGGCAAGGATGTATTCTTGCAAATCCAATATGATCATTGTCTGACAGCAGCAGTGCTATCCTACTTGTGTGTGTAGTGAGAATCTGATCTGGAGAAGCTCTCATGACCATGAGCTGTTACTACAGCTGATCTAGAGGTGCAGCTGTTTGCTGTTGGCCTGTTACTCCTTATATCTGAACCACAAACGTCACCGCAGTGCTGCTGCCGCTGTTGATGCCCGATGCGTTTCCCCCATCTTGTCACCTTGCAGAGTACTACATCAAAGGTTCTGGTGTTATCGGTGTTGTGGTGTATGGTTTGTATGGCGCATCGTCATACCTGTACGGCTTCAGCAGCAAGGGCCTCAGAGAAGGGGCTTTCTTCAAGTTCTGGGATGTTGTCAGTTTTGTTGTCAACGGCATGGTATTTTTCTATGTGGGCTGCTCAACAATGCACTTCTTCTTGAGGTAAGCAGGCAAGATGTTCCTTTTAACGCAGTGCCATACAATCTGACTGCTACAGTCTCTGTTATTGCAAAGACTCTGTAGCATCCCTTCCTCTGAGAGTGCCATTATCACACCATGATCTGCAACATAGCTTAATTAATTAATTTGCACATTAATTTGCACATGCAACCCCTGTTGCTTGCAGTCAATCCAGCGAAATCTTCAAGATTGGATCTAGAGACCCCGTCATGCTCACGCTGAAGATCCTGCCCGGAATCATCATAGCCATGTTTGGCTCCCGTTGGGCGTTAATAACATTGGAAACACCGTTACTTAGCCTCATGGGTCATAGCCTCAGCTGGCAGGAGGTTTTATTCAGCACTGTCAGCGGTTTAAGGGGTGGACTGGCATTGATCCTGGCTCAAACTGTCATCGCCAATCATGGAAAAGTCACTGACCCTCACTTAAAGGTGTGAAGAACGAACACTGCATTGGCCTTCACTACTTTGTTGGTTGCCACTTGCATGCATTGCGCAATGCCCTGCACAGTGCAAGTTCGTTTCTCCCAGCTAGCAGCCCAATCCACTGCTTCTTTGCTGGAAAGAAATTATTGGTAAAATATGCTGACTAAAACAACTTCTTTCCTATCTACTTATGATTGTAAGTTTTTTTGCAAATAGCATCATGCAGGTAAGAACCTATGGCACCACTTATCATGCAGAGTGCAATGTACTCTACTGCCAAAAACCTATTGAAAAACAACTCTTTCCCTGTAGGTTGTCCATGCAGAGATGGTCATCTGGACATCAGCTGTCGTGCTGTTCACGCTGACTGTGAACGCACCACTGCTGGGTCCTCTGATGACGCTGCTGGGGTTGAACAAATCCACCCCAGCACAGAAGCACATGCACAGGTATGGCTGAGTCTGGGCAGTTCATTTCACCTCAATTGATCTCATGCCTTTCATTGTTTTGTGGGTCCTTTACACCTGTAAGGGGCACACATATGCCACCCTGGAAATTTGGGCTCATGTCCCTACCACTTTGCATGTCCTGGATTCTGAAGATCTTCAGCACATGTGTGTTCAGGGCTTGAAGCATCTGCATCCATATATGCTGCGTATCTACTTTTCTCACCTTCATTACTCACTCCTATATGTTGTTGCTGCTCTGTATTGTTGCTGCTTTGTGATGATCCAGGCGTGCATATGCCGCATTGTCAAAGTTCACCAGCCAGACAATCACAGAACTTCAAGCGGATGATGATGAGATGCTGAAGGGAGTTGACTGGACAGCTGTCATTACTGGTATGCGTCATACTGAATTCGCTCCATACCAGTTTGATAAAAGTCTTACCAGTTTGATAAAGGAGAAACTACAGATAATTCGTATTTTTGTTTTAGAAATATGCAATATTGTTGACATGAATGGAAAAAGTGGAAACACAACTTCAGAAATGAATATGTGATCATGATGAAATTAGAGATAGATAGCGACAGTATGCTGGAGGGATGTATTTCCTGCCCTTGTCTCGTTGGTGAGGGTTCAGGCCTTTGCAGGTTTCTATGCTGGTGATGACTCGTTGTTGTACTGCTGAGTCCTCCCAGCTGCAACTATGGGGACTAGGTGCATGTATTTTTTCAATTACGCATGTATATTTGTGCAAAGAATTGAGAACAACTTTGATAAGAGATAGAAAGTAATAGAAAATGTGGTATTGTGTGATCAACAGGTGCAACACTCTGCAGTGAGGCAGCCAAGGACCTTTTGGAGCGGAAAGAGTCGGCCAGGGTCCCTCTGAAAGCCAAAGACGAAGAGGATATTGAAACTTTGGGCATCTCACGCACAAGCACACTCCTACCAAACAGACGATCAAGAGCCGCCAACACTCCAGACAGCCCTCAGCACCAGCAGCAACAGCAGGGCCGAATGCTGCGCAGGGCCAACTCATCGCGGCATAGTGCCAGCTTCAAGGGCATCACAGCACCGCTGCTTGGCCGCCAATACAGTGGCCGGGGTGCTGATAGGTATGCTGCTGTAGCAGGGGTTGGCGAAGACTCTGGATCCGAAGATGGGGATCTGGAAATTGGCACTCGCCAGCAGGTGCGACAGAGCAGTTGAGGCGTTGGTGAACAGCACATTTCGAACTCTCTGCAGTTTGTGTGTGCTGCATCGTATGCTCTATGGATGCTGTTTTTGCAGAGCAGCCAAGTGCCTACTGCCCACAGAGTCCAGTGAAGCATACCTCCTGAAAGAGGAATTAGACCAAGTACAGCAGCTGATTCCACAAGAAGCTTGAGTTCATGCTACCTCCAGAGAAAGTTTAAAACGAGTGTGTTCACCAAATCAACAGCAGTCTTTCGCCCTCTGCTGCAGGTCATTCCGCCAGTGATAGCAGAGAGCAGCAGTGAAGCCGTTTTCATTGCCAGCCGCTTGCTGGCTCAGGAGCAGCAGCTAGCACAGCATGCACAGCAGGTCACTGCTCCGTTCCTTGCCGATGCTGCTGACAGCATGTCTCACGCAGCGGCAGCAGCAGCAGCACCAGCTGGCACTTCTGATGACAGTAATGATGGCAGCAATGGGTTGAGGCATCAGAACTTAGGAGATGCTGAGGATGGAGATGAAGGAGATGTGGATTGGGCCCATGCTGCTGAGGACCAGGATCAGGAGCACCACAGTCAGCAAGATGCTGATGCAGCAGCAGCAGCAGCAGCGGCAGCAGCAGCAGATGCTCGGAAAGCCAAGCTCGAGTTCAAGCTGTTGCAGCCGGCGATAGTCTTCCAGATTGCAGGTGATTATCAGTGGCGTTGATCTCCTGCTGTGTTTGCCCGCTACCAAACAGCATGTCAGCTTTGTGGGTGTCATCGGGAATGACATCGAAAGATCAGCATTTCAGCCACAGACCTAACAGCACATCAGCTTTCTGGGTGTCATGTTACACACAGAAAGCTGATGCGCTGTCAGTTTGTGGGTGAAATTCTCTGATCTCTCAGCTATGATGGAGTCAATCTTGATGTGAACCCTGTGCCTCAAGTTATGATTTGTGGGGGAAACGGCATTCTGATGAGCTGTGAGCAACACTTTTGCCCCTGTGACTGGTAGAATTTGGCGCTGTGGTTAACAGGCTTGAATACACACATACAATGAAAAAGTACATACACACATCAATGAGTAAATCAAATTTATCACATGATTTCTGGGTGAACATTACTTACCTCATGTATCCTGCTTATGTACACATCGTATGGAAATTGCTTATGAAAATATGAAAATAATGAAATTGCTTATGAAAGTTATGAGCGTCACTTCAGCCAATTGGCAAGCCAGTGCCATGCCTACTGCACCAACTTACAGAATTTTCTCACTTAGTCTCGGCATCGTCTGGTGTATAACCACCAGCGTCACATAACGCAAGCATTATGCAAGGTTTGCCACAATGTGTCTTTGAGTGCAGGGCACAAAATGGGTGCACCCTCTGGTAGGACCTCCAAAGACAGCTTCACCTTCCAGTCCTGCCCTCAATCAGCACAGCTTCGACCACCACAGCCATTGCCAGCAGCAGCAGCAGCAGCAGCAGCAGCGAAGCCTCGCGCCATCGTCCCTGCCTTCTCAAACCCCAGTAGAAGCTTCATTGCAGCAGCAATCACTGCTGTGACTGGCGGTGCCAGCAGCCAGGGCAACAGCAGCCCTATTGATGCCAACAACAGCAGCAGCAACAGCAGCAGCAGCAGGGGCCTGGCAAGACGTAGCCCATCACTCCGTGAGTATCGGATGGCTCGAAACAGCAGTGAGAGTCTTGATGCTCCAGCGCCAGCAGCAGGTAGAAGGGCACCTTCTTACCAGGCTAAAGACAACACCAGCATCATGACACAACTCTGGCAGCAGCAGCAGCAGCAACGGAGTGCAGTTTCCAGCATGCCAGATCAGCAGTTCAATGTCCCTGGTACCTCCAGGCTGGTGATGAGCAGCAGCAGCGGTGGTTTTGCTGCTGCTGCTGGGGCTGGTGGTGGTCTGCTGAGGGAGTTTGACACTTTAAGCGAGGCCAGCAGTGAGAATGACAGCATGACCCAAGAGGAGGTGGGGCAATGGGACTTAGTAATCTTCATTCACCGACTTATCTATCTATTTGGTTTCTATTCTATCTATTTTTGAATTCTTATTCATCATTTATGTAATGCATTTATCTATCTGTTTATCTATCTATTCATTTATCTGGTTATCTAATGACACATTTACTCATCTATCTAATCATGTATCTGTTATTTTGGCATGACTGGACGTTTTGCAGTTGGGTCTGGTACAGTGCTGTTAGTGGTATTACCCGTTCCAGCCATAGGCCTTGGGTGATGGTACAGATTGCAATGTGGAACAGTGTATCTCAGGTCTCGGCAGCCCTAGGACTTGCTGATTTCGCACACTGCATGCAAAAGCTTTATATGAGCATGATGCCCCCGCCGCCGCCATGAGTGTTGCAATTGCACTCACATCACCTACAGTCTTGGCCTTTAGTACTGTCAGGTACAACAACTGTTCATGTAGGTGAAGGTTTTTTTATTCAATTCTCACAGTATCCTGCAATAGCATCAGAACACTCATACTGGATGTGACAGAATGGATTTGATCTCAAGTCATCTGAGAATTCAATTGCATTGCCTGCTGTGATGTCCTGCTCTGCAGTTCCTGGAGGAGTGCAGGGTGTCCCTCCTTGCTGGCTTGAAAAGGCACTTCAGGTATGTGGCACCAATCAGCAGAAATTGCTTATTTCATTTTTTCCATTTCATTCAGCGGAAATTGCTTATCCAGTTGGTGCAACAAGCTACTATCAGAACTTGAAGCATGCTTCTGTCAGAACCCCATATGCCATATACATTGCAGGTATACATTGCAGGTGTGATGCGTTATCACGTTTTACAGTCTTGTCTGCATAATTCTCAAGCTCCAGCAGCTGGCGTGGGCTTTGGTATTGTCGTAACACCAAGTCCCATACAAGCTGCAGCAACTCAAGATTGCAAGAGCAGTGCCCTGAGCACATTTCAGACTAGCAGAGACGTTCAATATCCATATTGTTGTCAAACCAAAGGCCACAAAAACCAGCAACTCAACTGGGAAATGCAGAAATGCAAAATAGGACTTATGTCATGTCGATGTGGCCTGTTGTGCACCTGACCTATGAGTCTGCTGTTCCTCCTGCTGCTGCCAGGTTCAAGGCCTGTGAGGGCTTGCTGTCCAAGACCAGTCTGCGTGTGTTGGACTACGCGTGTGACGCTTGCCTGCTGAACCCTGGGAAACCTCTCAACATCTGGTCCACAGTGAGTGATCACTCATGGAGTATTATTTTTCGTGTTTGGGCCGATGACAGTATCTGCTGTAGCTGATAATATCATTTACTAATATCATGAGTTTGAATTTCACTTATTACAGGACAAGAAGCTGGCATGGAATAGCAGGACTGCTTGTTATCATGCAGCAGCACATGCCGTGCTATTTGTTCAATTGTATTTGATGGGGTTGGTGTGTTGCAGCTTAGATTCCAGGTACGCCTGCAGTGCACAATGATCATCCTCTTTATCATCATTATGGCAATCTGTCAGATCAAAACACGTGTTGACCACACATATGGGAGATGAAGTTGGTGTGTTGACAGTCTGGCAGATAGGGCAATGATATATAACAACAGCAGATGCTCAGGCAACGATCCCAACGAGTCGGCTTGTGCCGAATGCTTACTGACTAATAATTGTGTTTGTTTATGCTGTTGTTACAGATTCGGCGTGACATCAAGCACCGGGGTCTTGTGAAGTACCTGGCAGCCCTGCACCTGCACATCAGAAAGTGGCAGACATCTCTCTTGAGGGCAACAGCCAGAGGTGAGTAGAACTCGCTCGGACTGCTGCACTGTCCTGTAACTAGCATATGACTGATGTCAGCAAGGACCGTCAGCAATTAATTGGTGCAGGCAAAGGTGGGCAGGAGCACCGGTTTATGACTGTGCAGCCAGGCATCTGTGCACTTCTTTCTGTGTACTGGTATTGAATGAGAATACATGCAGAGATGTGTCGGCTTGCGCGGCTCATAGATCACGCAGGTACCACATGGAACAAATACAAATACAACACTGTAAGTTATCTGATGGCCCCAACTTGATTTTACCACAGGCTGTGCATTTCATTGTTGGTTTATGGATCCGTTACACCTGTCGGGGGCATACATTGACCTCCCGAAATGCAAACCTATTTGTCTGATCAGAATCCCTCCTGTGACCGGCAGGTACTGCCGTTGATCGGCTGCTGCGATGGCTGCTGTACTCTCCAATGTTGAATGCCAACATACTGTTGAAAAGGAGACTGGCAAGCGTGAGTACTACTTCTCACAGTACTGACACCTGCATGCTTGGACAGATTGAGACTGTATCTCACCTCACTGCTTAAAACACTTAAGACGGCTTTTGTGTTTTGACACCTTGTTCCATTGAGGAAAAAATAATAAACATCTTGGCTGCACTGGGCTAAATACAAGTGGTACGAGCTCCAAGCACTTGGCAAGGCCCAATTACTAGAACTACACATGTATACTTGATGAATGCGAACTACACATGTATGATTAATTCAATCTACCCACCTTCCATTCTCTTACAGGTTGCCCTGACAGTCCTTGAGGTTGCCCTGGAGTTATGGCTGGCTCTCACAGCCAGCCCCCAGGCCAGAATGTTGAGGCACAGCCACACAATGACGTCAGAGATACTACAGGTGCGCAGGTGGTTCAATAAATGGTTGTGATCATCTGCTGACCTGTCACAGCGGCACCTAGGCCCTTATTAGACAGCGATCTACCGACAATTACGTGTAGAACAGAAGAGCCGTTTGATGCATTGCTGTTACATGCATACTGTATCACCAGACAAGAGTGCAGCTAAGCACCAGCAATGGATGTAGTCTTGTGGCTTGACTGTTCTGCTTCTGCTGCATTTCTGCAATACATTTTGCCTTACACAACAATACCTTGCATTACCCTACATGACATCACCTTACAGTACAGTACAGCACAGCACAGCACATCACAGTACATTACAGCACATCACAGCACATCATAACACATTACCTTACATCACATTACATTACAAGGGACTTGCAGATCTTCCCACTCCTAGACCAGCGAGCCAACACATCCCCTTTTCTTGCTCCATGTTCTCAGGAGGAGTTGAAGGCGCAGGCATGTGCTGTCTGGCAGTTCATCACTGACAGGCAGGTGGAGGCACCTGATGAGTTTGCATCACTTCAGACGCACAGGGTGCAGCTGGCAGTGGCTCGAAGACAGCTGGCCTTTGTGGAACAACTGGAACAGGTAGCAGGAGATCAGATACGATTCAGTTGCTTGCTTGAATCACTTAGCATCATGCTGCGAGCAGTGCTCACTTCACCATATACAAATCTCCTGGCCGATTGCACAGCAGTCTGCAAAGCCAATGAGAAGGAGCTGTCATGTGTTGCTTTTCAATTCTGATCAAAGACACAAATCTTCTCCATTCTCAGCTTGGCAGCTGTTTGTTTGACAGCAGCCTTACATGAGATGCTGCAGAAACAACTTGGGGAATGGCTTTACTGTAGGTGGGCGCTGTGGAGGAGGCAGCAGCAGAAGCCTTGCAGGAGATGGTTGAAAGAAGGGTGCACAGGTCAGCGGAAACAAGTACTTGTTATTGGGATCTATATCATCCACAGATACTTCACATGCATCGTACCAATGAAATGTACTCACCTCTTGGAAGCCATTTTTTTGGTTGTCAACGGTTGTTGTTGGAGCAATGCTAGGCACAGCACAATCTGAGAAGTTACAGAGTCCAGAAACCCTTGAGCTGTTACGGCAGAATCATTGGCCTGTCAGGTATTCGGTGCCATGTGCCGCAAACAAGCTTCTGTGTTTAGATTTAGGCCGATCAGGCAGTTGCAAGTTGGTACTCGCCATCAAGTGAATCCTCATGTTATCTGAAGAGCCTTGATGTTTGATCTGGTGCCGTTTGTGACCTGCATCCCAAATGCGTTTTCCACTGGTTTGTGACAGACTGGAATCTAGAGGACCGTGCTGGACGGCTCCCACTATGGCGGACATTGTCAGGCGCCAGCCATTCTTGGCAGATCAGGGAGAATCGATGCTGTTGTGGCTCAGGGCATATGCTGAGCTCAGGTCTTACACACCAGGACAATGCATCGTGCCTAGGAAGGTAAGGCATGCGAACTGCAGTACTACGGTGCAATCTGGCATGTTTAATTCAGCTGAGCAGATGTGTTTGGTGTTCCTGTCACTGTAGCCTACAGCATATACAGCAGCAGTAGCCAACCACACGCACATGACAACATGCCTACGAAGAGCAGTGGCTTCATCTGTGTGCTGCTTCCTGCATGGAATGTCAACAAGTCATATCCATTGATGAGGCAACAGGCTGTTTTTGCTGCCAGTTGCAACATGATCATGTATCCTCTGTGTCAGTGCATCAGTAGAGACTTTTGTACTGATGCACATAAACAGAGGACACATGATCATGTATCCTCTGTGTCAGTGCATCAGTAGAGACTTTTGTACTGATGCACTGACACAGAGGATACATGATCATGTTGCATTTGGCAGCAAAAACAGCCTGCACATTCCTACATATTGATCTGACAGCAAATAATTCCCAACAGTGCACTGGTTATAGGAGTAACCTCTGATGCTAGACAAATGTGATCCGTCCTTGCTGTCTGGTGTGCAGCGTTCTAATCCCCCAGGTATCTTCATTGTCCTTAGTGGCCTAGTGAAAGCAGAGCTGCTGCTGAGCTCCACTACTGTGATCTACTATGTCGGAGTTGGAGGCAGCGTTGGGTTTGTGAGCAGTGTACTGGGCAAAGACTCCAAAGGCGTCTCGTTGGGTTCAGCTTATGCTCAGGTGAACCTTCTGTATACACCATCACAAACATTAGATATGTGTTTATTCTAGCTCTTGAATCAAATCAGCCGATATATCAACATATTAAGTGAGGAAATGAGTTATGTGTATATCTGCACTCATAAGCATTTCGGTGTATCAGTACTGACTGCAAGCACTTATTGTTGAGCTTATGTAGAGATAACACAGTATTGTGATTACCATCACACATCACAAGCAGTGCTAAGTGTATAGTCATGAGATGGTTCAGCTGCGGTAAGTAATGGGCAAGTACTGCAGTTCTGCATGCTGCTCCAGCTTGTGCAAGTACATGCAGGCTGCAGTGACAGAAGTTACTGGGCATCTGACCTAGACAGCATAACACAGTCCAGTGACCTAGGGGGATCATGGTTTCAGACAGGGATGTTGATCAAGATAACCAGATCGTGTTACACGAGGGTAGCTGATCTGACGCATTGACAACTTGCCAAATCAGCCAGCTCAGAGTTCCTGCAGCATACCGTGGTGCTCACTCATGCACCAGAGTCACTGCACTCCATCAAAAACCACCAATACAGCACCAGGCTCATGATGCAGCAGCGCTGACTCAAAGACCTTTTACTGCTTACCTTGTAATACAATACAATACAATACAATACATCCTGAGGGGGTTACACCCTCCCCGGTCCTAGACCTGCGAGCCATCATTTAAGTCGCTCATGGGGCTTTGTAATTGTACCCAGTCTTGAATCAGGACGATGTCGGCAGCCGAAGCTACCCCCAAAGTTCCGTCAATTCCGGCAACTTGGGCAGGGTTCGAACCCACGACCTCAACATGTGAAGCGGGTGCTCTAACCACTACGCCAAGCCAGGGCGAGTGTAACGTCATCCCGGGGCTTCGTAACATAATTCATGCCACCAAGCTATCAGTCACTTATGGTAGATATGTTACCTTGTGCCTGCAGGGGGATGCACTTGGCCGAGGGCCATTTGTTTTACACCTGCCAATGCGTCTCATCCAGACGATCCGGCAGAGGGCGGAACCAGCAATGCAAACACTGCCACCAACAGCAGCAGCAGCAGCGAACAGCGCTGCAGCTGCCACAGAGACCGGGAAGACCTCCCTGCTGACCTTCCCATATACAGCTGGAGTTGGTGCGCATGCTGCTGCTGCTGGGGCCCCTAGCAGCCTGAATGCTGGTGCTTTTGCTCAGCTGCTGCTTGACCTGCACAGGCAGGCTGGCCTCATGATTCTGGACAGAGTAAGCGACCTCCTTGTCAAGGAGCTGGCAAACCACGTTGAGGTTGCAGTCCAGGTATATTGCTGTACTGGGAACTGCTGCCTTGCAAGCTTGATTCTCTCAACTGGCATCAGAGCTTATTTGAAATGGCTTCCTGCTGTTGTGATCAGTCAAATTGAAGAGCACACTCATGCTTTTCAGTAAATGCAATCATGCATCTACAATGACAGCAAGTTCCCCATCAGGCTTGAAACCTGGCTTCTGAAGCATCTTGTATCAAATGCAGGCAATCTTTGAGTATGCAACTCAGTTGCCGTCTAGCAAAGCACATGCCAAGTTGCATCGCCTGCTGGAGGCAGCACTCGGCAGCAGCAGCAGCAGCAGCAGCGGGAACGCAGACTTTGCGGCAGAATTTGGTGTGGGCAGCACCACTGGCAGTGACTATGCCAGCAGCTTGGATGGCGACCAGCTGCACACTGATAGTGATGCGGCAGTACAGCTACTGATGCGCCGTGCTGCTGCTGCTGCCGCCAGCTTGAGGGACTCTCTGAGGTCAGCGGATTTGATCACCTTGGCCCCAGGTACGTGGAGATTTGCAAGTTCTGCATGCCTGAATGATAGAGCTGCTCAAATATTACTGCATGATCTTGCTACCAGGGTTAGTGGCAGCATTGGCATGGCTGCAACGCGATGATCACACCATGTTCATATGTTTGCTGGATATATAAATGGATTTGGAATAGAGAATATAAAATGTAATAAGTTCAATTATACAATCTTATATCAAGATTGTGCCATAGTGATATATTAAAGCTGAAAAGGCTAAATAAATTGGTTTGTCGTGCCATGTGATGGTATGTCATACTCTGTTGTATTGTAATTATTTCAACATCTGAATGTCAATCGCTGCAGGTCACAGGTACAAGCAGTGCTCCAGTATGCTGCTGCTGAAGGGCTCTATTCGGCAGCACTGCAGCAGCAGCAGTAGCAGCAGCAACACAGCAGGATTGTCTACGGACCCCAAGGGTGCTGTATTGAAGCAATATCAAGCTCCTACCCTGCTTGCTTGGGGTCCTGAACTGTTTGCTGCCATGGAGGACAGGTAATAGCTTGAAAACGACAATACTTAATCATGGATGTATTCACTAGTCATGCCTCAAAACTTGTTGAAACGTGAATATATGGACTGTAAACTACTTATACCTAGGAAGTGGTCTGTGGAGTGCAATGAGAGACTGCTGGGCAAGTATACAGCTTTGTTAAGCAGTGTGTATATATATGCATGCTTTAGGTATGATGTGATGTGATGCCGCTAGGTCAAGCTAGATTGGCAGCACCATAATGGTTGCTGGTAAAGTGTAGTTTTCAATGCTTTGCAAGCATACACCAGCCAGAATCAAGGAATGTACTTCAACAAGTATCTCTACAAGGCATGTGTCCAAGGGCCCATTTGAAGAGTCTTCAGGGGTAGTGCCAAGGCTGTTGGGCCTCTGAAGTGCAAGAGCACCTCTGCCACTGCTGCTGTTGCTGCACATTTACAGGTACGAAACAAATGGTCAGACATATACTGCTGGCGCGAGAGGCGCCCTGCTGCTGGTGTCAACAAGCAGAGATGATAGTACTTCTGGCAGCGAGCACGGTGAAAATGGTGCAAATGTGGACTTGGATGCATCACATACATTAGCTGGTGGAGAGCAGAGTAGGGGCAGGTACTCAGGGCAGCAGCAGGAGCAGCGGTATGAGTGCTTGAGCTCGGCTATACCTCTGCACAACACCGGTGCTCCAGGCATTCAGCAAGACCAAGATGCAGTGTAGGTGCACCATGTGGTGAAGACAATAATACCCCATGAGCGACTTGGTTGGCCTTTTGCGGGGTGCCCCTCACGGGCCAGGTTGTATGGTATGGTATGGCAATAACACCTACCGCAGAAGTAAGTGTTTTGTGCGTTACTCACTTGAAGACCGTGAGGCAGTGCTACGGCTGCTGGTACTATGGCATATAATCTTATGGGAACGGAGAATGAGCTGCTAGCATCTTGTGTCGTAGCTTGCCAACTGTATGATACACAGTCTGTGTGAGTGCTGCACTGATAAGTTCTGAAATTTGGTGGTGATCTTGAATTGCTTCTTTTACAATATATTATCTTGGCAGGGCAAGGCGCCTAGGCCTTATTCAAGGGGTTTTCAAGTTGAAGTTGTTATTGTTGAGGTAAAGTTGCCATGACTCAGCTGCAGCAGCTTGTGCCATGCATCACATGATGCTGCAGAACTAAGTCATATTTCACTTATCACCGGCTAATTTTTTCTGTCAGGGTGGACCGCACAGACTGGCAATTGATTCCATTGTCAATCAGTGACTATTTGATTGTTGAATTTGATATCTGACACAGTGTGCTACCAGTCACTCTGACAAGCTAAAAATGACCGACTAGTAGCCGAAGTCGACAGAGCATGGTAGACTCATCACCGAAAGGTGACCGCTGTCGGTACTGCTTCTGTCCAATTTCGGCACTAGTCGGCCTTACTTCTGCCTTCTGCTGTCGGTCAACCGACTACACTCTGCCGCCTTTCGGAGCGACTAATTCGACCGACGTCGGCTGTATCATCGGTCAGCGGCAGACTGGCACAGAACCTAGACAGACTTCAGTGCCGCATCTGTCCTGTTTCGGTACTAGTCAGTCACGGTTCTGCCTTCTTGTCGGTGCTGTTTTTGGCATGTC